>QKWP01001444.1:101466-135841 GCA_003550325.1 Gigaspora rosea
TTTTTTTTTTTATCGAAAAAACAAGTATTGGTTTTACCTTTTTTTTTTTTTAAAGGACTTTATCTTATTTTCTTATATTTTTTTTAACAACAAAAGTAAAAAATATATATATGTATATCGTAAAAAATAACCAAAAGAACAAGTCAAAGAAAACAGGTTTACTTTAGTTTATTTTAATACACAGGCAAAAAAAAAAAATTTAATAACAAAAGGACCTCGAGAAAGCAAATGAAAGAAAGTGGGTTGCTTACCTTTTTTTTTTTTTTTGAAAGGATTTTTTTTCCTTAATAATTATGAACAAAGAGAACGAAATTAATACCTCAAATAATAGTAATAATACTATTAATGAGATATGCTCTCTTTTTTTTAATGTAACGAATTCTTTTGAAGTACCGGATGAAGAGTTCAATAACAACTTGTGGCCTTTGGTCACAAATATATGGACTCAATTCAGTTTGAATAAACTTCAAAATGGTGATTATTGGAAAATTTATGTTTGCCGTTTGATGAAACATCAAAACTCAAGTACACGTCAAGAAGGTGTTCCAGATAATAAGCGAAGGAAAACTATGGTTCGACCGGCTGGTACTTGTGAAGCAAAAATTAAAGTAACATGGTCCACTTCCACCAGAATGGTCCTGGTTGAACAATACAAAGATTTACCAGATCACACACATACATTAGACGAAAGTGATATGCTTAAGCGTTCGAGTACTATTCAGACTTTAGTTACAAACGAGGCAGTTAAGAATTATAAACCCGCGGCAATTACTAGCGCAGTCAAAGAATATGGGAAAAATGCACTAGAATTAGGTGATAGTATTGAATATTTAAGGCGAAAAGAGGTGTTGAATATTAAATATAAAATTCAAGGACCTATGAACGTTCATTTGATAGGTAATGCAAGCTTAAGAGTGGACATATCTGAGACTTTGTCGTACCTAGAAGGTCAAGGATATTATGCCAAATATTATCATGTTCTCAAAGATCAGAAGGAGAAAAGATAAAACATACGGAGGGTGTAGTTTTTATGAATCCTAGACAAATAGAAAAACTTCAATGCCACGGCTGGCTTACATTAATGGACTCTACCCATAAAACGAATAAACATGACTAGAAGCTTTTCACATTATACATTCGTGACAATCATGGATGTCAGGAAAGCAAATCTCATTTTTTTGTATGTACTGAGGATAGCTTAACTATCGCAAAAGCACTACAATTAATCCGAAGTAAATGTCACCGTTGGACCCCCGACGTATTTTAATTGACCAAAGCAGTACCGAGGTTAATAGTATAAAGCAAGCCTTTCCTGGTAGTAGCGCAGATGAACAAAGGTGTGATATTTTATTTTGCATCGTTCATTTGTTGCGTACATGGATTTCAAGAATCTATGAAAATGGAACTCGAAACGTTATGGTCATGGCTATGAATAAGAACACAAAAATAGGATATAAACAACTTATTCAGGAGACTATTAAAACTTGTTTGGTCCCTGCTGTTCAAAACTACATTCAACAAAACTATACAAAAAATACTCACCAGTGGGCCCTTTGGGCATGACTAGTGATGCGAACGGCTAGAGCTGAGCCGTGAGCCGAACGGCTAAGCGAGCCGATCATCGGCTTGGCTATGGGTTCACTAATAAGGTATCGGCTCCAAAAATGGCTTGGCTATGAAGTTTAAAGCCGATCATCGGCTCGGCTATGGATGGGTCTACTAATAAAGTAGAAGTATCGTGATTTAAATTATGTTGGTGCTTTTTTTAAAAACTATTTCACAAAAAGGATAAAAAAGCTACAAGTTCGTATGTTCTATAGTACGCTCACGACTTGTAATGTTGCAACTAGTTAAAAGATTTCCCAACTGGCTAAATAAACAGTATAATAAATATTATAAATTAAAAAATCTTTATTTATATGTAATTATAATATACAGCGCAAGAACTTAAATTAATTAAAATTTATTAAATAAAACAATTTAAGTATAAATTAATTTAAGCAATAAGACTGATGATATCAGAAAATTTTTAGGGTAATGATTGAATTAAGGATCCGCAAATAAGGTTTTTATAAAGGAAACAGGGTTCACTTCTAAGCCAACATTTATATTTTACAATTTAACTAACTGGTATTTTTTATTATAATAAAAATTTATACATTGGAGCATTATGTAAATCAAAAAATATCGACGCTCCATTTGATTTAATTTTAGTAATCATTTAGCATTATATCTAGCCGTTTGCTAAAAATCTTTTAGCATTTTTGAACTTTGTTAGATGATAAGTTCCTATTATATTATCAGCCAATTCACTGAAAATTTTTTACTTATTTTGAAGTCATTTGCATACGATCAACCAGTTTGCAGAAAATTTACCAGCAATTTGAATCAAAAACTTGACTTGATAGTAGAATAAGATAAGCTGACAATCAAGCCAGCCATGGCTTTGGAACTTTAACAATGGTTTTGGAGCCAAGCCACTTCAAGCTGGATAACTGGCTTGAGAAAATCACGGTAATCCGGCTTGATTTTTAGCCAATCCGTCTCAACATAGTTCGATAGTAGGTTAATCATAAAATTTACACGAAGAAAAAAAATCAAATTTTTTATAAAAAAAAAAAAAAAAATCTTACTGTCATAGCCTCAAAAAATCCACGAATAATTTCTTAATATAGATTTGGCATAACCTGTGATTAGTAAATGAGCGACGGTCTAAAAAAATATCTCTAAAACTTTAAGAATTCTTGACTGATAATTAGTTTAATCATGTAATGATTTTGATGATCAGTTAGAGAATCCTCAAATTCTCGGATGACTTTTTTTAGACCAATTCTCAAATATAAAAAAAGCTCAAAACGTACCTGCATAATTTAACTCGATTTTAAAAAATTAACCCTAACTTCTCTACAAACATATATTGCAATGGATACTGATCTTTTTGAAAATATTCCTGACAACAATACGACTAAAAGTGTTGCGACTACAAGCAATAGTGTGAATATCACATCCGATGTCCCTACCGTTTTAAAAAAATCTAGTGCTAAACTTCCTTCTCCCGTTAAAGTCTATTTTTCACAAAAAACTATTGATAATAAGTCTGTAATTTGCAGTATCTGTAATAGCGAATTCAGCGTAAATACAGCTACTAGTAACTTACGTAAACATCTTGACTCTCGACATCCGGGCTCGGAAACAAACAAATCAATGCTAATTCAACAATTTCTTACATTTACGCCCGAAGCTACGATTTCAAAACAATCCCTCACGATGGTTCAAAAAACAAAATTTAATATGTTAGTGGCCGAGTGAATTGTAGCAGATACTCTACCCTTTTCTATAGTTTCAAGCCAATCGTTTGCTACTATGTTCCGATATCTTAATAGTAGTATAGAATTGCCTTCACGTGATGTTATTAAGTCTATCATTCAAAAGGCCTTTGCCATAATGCAAGAAGATATTTAATCTCTTTTTGAACAAATTTCTAGTAAAATTTCTATTACGTTAGATATTTGGACCTCTCGTGCTAATGTGCCTTTTATTTGTATCACGGCACATTGGATAGATAGTGACTGAAGCCTCAAGAAAATATTGCCTGATATTTGTATACTCCCTCATCCACATACGGGCAACGAAATTGATGCTAAATTGTGCTCGATTTTTGTGGCATTTAATCTTACTGACAAGATTCTCTGTGCTACTACCGATGGAGGCTCTAATATGATTTTGGCAATGTGATTGTTAAAGGATAATTTGGTTTTACAAATTATAATTTTCGTTTTCAATCTCGTTGTTGCTTGGCACATGTCTTGAATCTTGTCGTTACAAACGGTTTATCGCCTATTAAATCGTCAATTGAAAAAGTGCGTAATTTTGTTAATGTCGTCTCATCCTCATCATCTCTAACTCAGGATTTTAAAAAACTCAGACAATCGGTTGGTGAAGATGAAGCAACTCGTAAAATTCCACAGGACGTTTCGACCCGTTGAAACAGTACTTATCTTATGCTTTCAACCTATATAACCATGCCTACAACAATTTCAGCTATAATTAGGCGCAATAAAAAACTTGAGAAATTTAAACTCACCTCACAAGAAGAGACTAATCTTCAAGCCGCAGCACAGTTTCTTAAGCCATTTTATGAAACCACTAATGTTCTTTCTGGTAGCACATATATGACTTTAGGCATTTCGATTCTACTAATCGATGATATTGTCGAAAATATTTCATTGTGCATTCAAAATTTAGAAAGTCCAGAATTTCTTAAAATGGCCGCAACTTAAATGTCCGAAAAAATTCAAAAATACGCTAATGAAATTTATAACAAAACGGCATTTATAGCCGCTATTCTTGATCCTCGGATTAAACTAGAATTAATACCTGTTGACATGAATACTGAAGCGAATCGTACCATTTTTAATAATATTTTTAGAACCGAATATGCTAAACTTGTTTTAAATAACTCCTCAACTTCTCTTACTTCCACTACCACACATACCTCTTTTCCCTCTTCTATCTCCGTTACCTCCTCTACTTCTCTTACCTCCTCTATTTCCTCTATCTCCTCTATTTCTCCTACCTCACCTACAAATTTAAAGGTACTATTAAACTTAACATATACAGAGCAAATTGCTCAAAAAAAACGAAAACCAAACAATTTCACAAATAAAACAGATGAACTTACCCAATATTTAAGTGAGGCTGTTTTACCTATGAACGTCGACCCCTTGAACTGGTGAAAACTCAATTGTACACGTTTTCCATATTTGTCTCAAATGGCCAAAGATTATTTGGCCATTCAATCTACATCAGTTCCTTCCGAACAAGTATTTTCCAAAGCGGGTGATACTATTCGAGCCAAACGTGCACGCCTATTCGAGAATAGTATACAGGCTCTTATGTGTATTAATTCTTGGTTAAAACATGGAGTTAAGTTTCGCAAAGAATGAAAAGGGCATTAGGCCTATATATATATATATTTTTTTTTTCTCTCTGCTTATCTGTAATACGATAATGAAGTTAGTATAGATTTCAGCTAAACCCATAGAATAGTAATTCCTTAGTTACAATCGAATTGTATTAATCAAATTAATCTATTACCGAAAACCTGTATTAAAAATTATAAAAAAAAATTTCGCTTTGATAAATAAGACAGAAAAAAAGTTAATAACTTAATAGATTAACCGTTGAAATCAAAGTAAAAGGTTAACTCTAAGTAGTTCAAATACTTATCTCTAAGTTTTGCCTATAATAAATCGTCACATTTTACTTTTCTTTGCTCTCATTACTATTGAAAACCTTTATTAAATCATAAAAAGAAAAAGATGGCTCAGTAGAGCCTTAATCTTCGAAATCAGAGTAGAAGTAAATTATGAATACTTATCTTATTTGTAATTAAATAATTTTTCTTTGCTCTTGTAATAGTGCCTTAATCAATCGAAAAAAAGAATATTAAAAAACCTATCGATTGTAATTAAGAGCAAGTAGAGTATAATTACGGCTTAGCTTAAATTGAGAGCGGCTTATAAATGTTCAGGGTGATCAGCTTATAAATGGCTCGGCTTGAGGATGATCGGCTTATAAACGGCTCAGCTCTGGATGTAGAGCTGAAGGATCGGCTCAGCTTAGTAAATATTAGCCGTGAGCCGAGCTGAGCTGAGCCGTTCACATCACTAGGCATGACGGCATTCCCCACCCTTACTTCAGATCACATCTACCAATGCATTGGAGTCTTTTCACAGTGAGTTAAAAAGGACAACGTCTCACTTGCATGGGCTGATTGGTGCAGCTCATAAGGTTGTTGCTCTCAATCTTAAAAAAAAAATCGATGCCGAAGCTGTCGCTTTTGATTTTCGCTCAAAGAAAGTATCAGTTTATGGAATTGATGACAAAATCATTAAAGAAATTTGTAAATTCCCTTACCCCATGCAACTAATACTTGTAAAGGAGGCTTGTGCAGTAACTGATAGATTAGCAAAGAGTAAAGGTGCGCCAGGGCTTACTTCATTGAATTGTTGCTGCACGTTCCATATTAGATATCTTTTGCCATACAAACATATATTTCACGAGCACACCTATGGTACTAACCAATTATTACCCACTGAAGCCTGGAAAACGTTTCAAGAAATATTTGAAAAGAGTGGCTTTGAAGTGTACGAACATCGTGAATTAGTAACTGTAAAGGTATTAGGATGAAGTGAAGAAGAAAAAAAGCAGAAAATAGACGACATGCCATAAATAAGCTAACTGAAAGAATGCGTGAGAAATATTGGAGTGTTGAAGAAAGAGGTGGTGCTAAAGAAGCGGAGGCTTTTGTTGCTAGACTAGAGGGTTCACTGAATCCAATTCTTTTGATTTATACTGCATAAAAAAAAGGGGTTGTTAGGTAAGGTTTAGTCCATTCTGTTCAACGAATCTGTTTTTCAACAATTAATTTTAATCCGTAAAACTCATAATCTTATCACTAGGTTCAAGTTTGTATTTCTTTAATTGTTGAAATATTTTCTCAGTAATGTAGCGGCTTCTTTGGGAAAAATCATTGTTAATGGCGTATTCAAGTTGGCAAACTTTGTAGAGTCTGCTACCTATGCATTCTTCTTTTTTTTAAGTTAGAACCAAAAGGACCACAGAAAATATAGGCAATTTCTTGTAAAAGAAAATATTTTTTCTGTTAAACTTTTGGACATTCTTTCAAATTTAGCTTAGTAGCATGCTAGTTTTTTTTTTTTTTTTTATGATATAGATTGGAATCGAAAATAATAAATATATGTATTATGTAGCATTTAAAAGTATATAAATTGTATGTACGTACAGTATATTGCGCAATATAATACATAATTTACATTTCAAACTCTATTCTTTTCTTGCGTCAAAATGTCAAATTACAATAATATATTCAAAAAAATCAACAGTTCATCAGATATTTCTCAAATAACTAACAATATTACCCAGTTGTATTTAAAAGATAACAATTTAAAAGATGTTTTCTAAATGAAATCGTTAAACAAATGTGTAATTTTTATAATGAAGAAAAATTGAAAGGCAAAAACTCTAAATCTATTCTTGAAACATTAGAACAATTTCTAATAAAAAAAAGCAAAATCCAGTAAATATTATCGATTTTTGCTTAGATAATCAAACCAATCCTACAATTCAAATCGTTTTTGCAAGTTGCTATCGTTATGGTAAATGGGTTCGAAAGAATGAACACAAAGCATTCAATTATTACCAAAAATCTGCAGAAATGAATGATTCTTATAGAGTATATTTCGTTGGTGTCTGTCATGAAGAAGGAATTGGAGTTGAAAAGGATGAACATAAGGCATTCATTTTATTATCAAAAATCTGCAGAGATGGGTGACACTAGTGGAACATTTCAGGTTGGATATCATTATGATGAAGGAATTGGAATTGAAAAGGATGAACATAAGGCATTTATTTATTATCAAAGCATTCATTTTATTATCAAAAATCTGCAGAGATGGGTGACGCTAGTGGAACATTTCAGGTTGGATATCGTTATGATGAAGGAATTGGAGTTGAAAAGGATGAACGTAAGGCATTTATTTATTATCAAAGCATTCATTTTATTATCAAAAATCTGCAGAGATGGGTGACGCTAGTGGAACATTTCAGGTTGGATATCATTATGATGAAGGAATTGGAATTGAAAAGGATGAACGTAAGGCATTTATTTATTATCAAAGCATTCATTTTATTATCAAAAATCTGCAGAGATGGGTGACGCTAGTGGAACATTTCAGGTTGGATATCGTTATGATGAAGGAATTGGAGTTGAAAAGGATGAACGTAAGGCATTTATTTATTATCAAAGCATTCATTTTATTATCAAAAATCTGCAGAGATGGGTGACGCTAGTGGAACATTTCAGGTTGGATATCGTTATGATGAAGGAATTGGAGTTGAAAAGGATGAACGTAAGGCATTTATTTATTATCAAAAATCTGCAGAGATTGGTAACGCTAGTGGAACGTTTCAGGTTGGATATTGTTATTGTCATGGAATTATAATATCTAATTTAACAAAGTAATAAAAATAAAAATCGTTTTCAAGTAGTTCTTGATATAAAAAAATTATCGGATCAAGTTTTTTTTTTTTTATTAAAAAATTATTGGATCAAGTTTTTTTTTTTTTTATTGAAAAGATTATTAAGTTTTTAGCGAAATGGTATTAAGTTTTTAGCGAAATGTGATTGGTCATATTCATGCACATGATCGATATGCAAAAACGAATCTTCCCCAGGTGTGCCAACAAAATTTTTACGCTCACGTGATGACAACAAAATTTTTTGTTAGTTTAGAGCTAAGGTGAGTGCTCAGTTAGGGTTTAGAATATTATATAGTAAAATTGCTCAAGGAAAACTTTTTTTTAAAAAAAGTGGTTTCTTATGCAAACTTTTGAGAAATGAGCTTTTTTGACAAAAAAGACGTTTTTGAGACGTTGTTTTGAATTTTCCTGATCATATTACATTACACCAAATCATGATCTTTTATTGGCCAATAATCACGTGAGCATAAAAATTTACTGGGGTAGTTGCAAAATCGATAATCATTCACGTGATCGATATCGTGCATGTAGACAATCAAAACTCGCTCCGCTTTAGTCAACCTCTATAAATGGTTTATAATTATTTCTGAATTAGCTCATATGAAGTGCATATATATATCCTAATTTGGGGATAGCATAGTGGAAATTTATTTTAATTGGTTGTTAAAATACTCTGAAAAAAATGTAGATCTTTTTCTGGATAAAGTATCGGCTATGCCCAAATAAAATTTTATTACTTACGAAACTTTTTCAATATTTTCTAAAGGCGTGTATTATATACAGTCTTACAATACATTAACTAGGGTTCATAACTATTTATATTTCACAATGTATACAATATTATTTTATTTCGCAATAAGTAAAATATTTATTTTACAACAAATACTCTAAGTTTCACGATACAACCTGCTGAATAAAATAACATACACAAACATTTCTAAACACTGCTACTATAAAAAGTATTTATAAACCACTTATAATCTAAATATAATAAAAAGGTAGAGTTTGGAATGTTAGTTTCGAATACGTAGTACTTTTTACTTATAGAAAACAAAGTAGAACTATGTAGTTGAAACAACTTTTACTTACTAATTGCTTAGATTGCTGAAACACCTTTCGACCTTTCAAAACTTTTACTTCTCATTTAGTTTCTCAATCTTTTGCATCCTATTGCATCAGTTGTTAAAAAACAGTAGGTTTAAAGGTAAAAAAAACTATATATTAAGTCATCGTAGTAGTTACATATTGCAGAAAAAAATTTTATATATCGTGACTATCTTTACTTATTAAAGGTACTTTAAAAATTACAATTGACAATATAAAAAAAAAGATCTTCACCAATCAAATTTATCCTTAATCTAACCAATCAAAATGAACTTCTACTATACGTTTGGGGGTAAAGCCAGGTACACGGAATTACCCGATATATAACCCGGATCAGTCTGAACAAAACAAAGCGAGACAAAAACACAAAATATATAAATAATGGCTATCCAAACCGTCTTGTTTGACTAAGTAAAAGTGTCGGAAATGCGATTTTACTATATACAAACCACCTCCAAACCTAACCCTAACCCAAATTAAAAATCGGGAAAATCGGAAAAATCGGGTAATCTCGTGATGTACCTGGCTTTAGCCATCCCCCTAATTTGGAAATTTTTTTGTCTACGAGTGACGCATGATTACAAGACTATTTTGATCAACAAACGGTTATTTGATTAGTAAAATAAATAAAAAAAATCGTTAATAGAAGAAATTTCTTTTATTATCTTACATCTGTTCCGATTCCTAGTTATATTACCAATTACATTATATGTATTACTCTATAGTGATTCGTAAATTTCAATGTAATAACTTTAACGTGCAAACGTCAAGAATTATTGTTATTTGAATAATTATCAATAACGTGTAAAAGTTTCCAAGTTTTTTTTTCTCATGTTGCGTGGTGAATGGGATTACAACGTGGTAGCTGACTCAGATACAGTCGCTCAATACGGTCAGTTGGTTGCGACTTCAATATTTCACGTATTTTTATTCACTTATGTAAAGTAATTGCAGATAGTATACTTAGGCCATACAAACTTAATTAATTGGTTCTCATAACCCAACCGGGTCAAATTCTGCAAAGTTTTGAAAAAAAATTTTGACTACATTTACTATCCGGTAGATTTTTTTAGATTTTATAAAAAAAATTATATATATTTTTTTATATATAAAATTTTTCATTTTTTAAAAATTTATGAGAACCAAAAAAATTAACTTTGTATAGCCTCATAATTACTTTTTTTAAAAAAAAGTGAAAGAATCACGAGAAATATTGAAATTGCAAGCCAAATGACTGTATTGGTGATCCTGATTTTAAGTTCGCCACTAGACCTATGCCAAATAAAGTTTTTCTGTATCGTCCTTCCCATAAAAGAGTAATTCCCTAAAATATTATATATATCCATGGGAATACAACGTTATTACTATAATGGAAAATTGTGTTTGGGTGAGCTTAGGAAAATCACCTTTCCAGTACTAATTGTGGCTTTGATTACACCTTGAACATCTCCTTTGAGTTTAGGACTTTCATTTGACACGGCATTTACATCATCGATACTCTCTCTTTGCCACCATTCAGCTCCAATCGTTAAATCACTCTCGTAACTATATATATTGAATTCATATCGTGGACACAAAGCTAAATCTTCAGATACCTGAGCAGCAAAGGCAGCAGACATGTGTCCCATAAAAGGATTAAATATATAGGTTACCGTAAGTGGCGATTGCGCCGAGAATTGTGGAAGAGTACGATAACGTATTCCAGTTGATACTTAAAATATAGATTTCATAAATTATTTTTAACGCGCAGAAAGGACAAGCTCAGGATGGTGTCCAAAATTTCCGGATGTTACATTAAACCCTTGCTTATGGTTAGGGTAAGGGTGATTTTAGGATTGGAGTGAGATATAGTTTATACCAAAATTCGCAAGGAAAGTTTTTTTGTTAGAAGCCAAAATGTAGTTTCATAATCGAAATTATGTTGGTTATTGTTGTTTAACATCCGGAAATTTTGTACTCCACCCCTGGCCTTGTTCGCAGAAAGAAAATGAATAAATGATTTAATATACAAACCTCCCCCGTTTTTTTCTCGGATTCCATAATATAACTCGGCACCAATTGACCATTCACCTTTTAATGCCTCTACTACATCATCATCATCAGAATTCGATTGTTCATCAAATTCATTTCTTTCAACAACCGATGCTTTAATACCATTTGTTGTAACTTCTTTTTTATTTGCAAACACCTCCCCATGTTCTATATTTCCTTCTGAGCCATGATTTGATAAATTATAAAGTCCTCTTAAACCAAATAGTTCGCCATCTGTTGTGTAAGAAACTTCGGTACACCATTTACCGGCGTCATATTGGAGCTCACCTGTACACTGAAGTTGGAATTCAATACAAATATAATTTAACGCGAGCAAACATGCTAAAAGAAGGCACTTAAAATAATAATCACATGTGGGGCTGCTTTCATCCTAGGTTCACTAACACCTGTAATGATACATTGCATCCATGGAGAAAACCTTCTTGAGCATATGGCTTCAAGTCGACCAGTTGGAATATATAAGCGACCATAAAGCAAATAATCTAAAAAAAAAATAATAATAATAAAATAAAATAAAAAACGGGAAATATACATATTAGTTTATCACAATTTTAAATATTTAATAAGTTACCGTTTATTGGCTTGATCTCTTCATTATTGCCTCTCATATTATCCGCTCGGTTGGCTCGTGCAAGAGGGTCAAGATGAAATCTGTCAATCATTTCTACAAAGTTCAATCGAAAACTCGGTTCGATCACCAATGGACGGGAAGTAAAAAGATAACTTATCGATCCATTAAGTGTTGGAGAAGCATTCATTGAATATGAAGAATTGAACATAGGTGACTGAATTTTAGATATTTCGAAAGTAAATCCACATGGTGTTTGAAAATCCAGAATAGCTGGATTAATTTTAAAAAAATAAAAGGGCATTTTATTAACAGGTAAGAAAAAAATAAAATTCTTAGTTTTTTTTTTTTCAGTATAGCACTAAAGCTCACCTCGGGAAGCAGAGCATAAGTTTGAGTATAGATTATCATCATTCCAGCCAATCGCTCTGAAGTACTGGCGAAGGCAATAAGTCATATAATCATACATTATAAGGCCGTGCAAACAAATATAATTGTTTCTCGTAACCCGGCCGGGTGCCTTTTTTGAAAAAATTAAAATGTTATTTTATATATGTCGTCAATCTTCCCAGATGACAATCGGGCCAAATTAAAATTAGGGCTAGGGTAAAATTAAAGTAAAGTTAGAGATCAGTTTAGGCCAATTTTTATTTTTGGCAGTAAAATTGACATCTGGGACAAATTTAGATTTGGGGTACAACATATATATAAATAATAAATAGTTATTGCATACAATAACTGTAAAATACGTGTGTTTAAAATCTACTGGCCCTGGGCACTCCCTGGGCCTAATGTTGTTAGCCGAAATTGTTTTATGCTTGTAGAAATATTTCGACATTTGATATTTAGGCTGCCGAAATGTCTAAATATTATCGAAATCCTAAATTATGCCGAAATGTCTAAATAATGTCGAAATGTCTAAATAATGTCGAAATGTCTAAATAATGTCGAAATGTCTAAATTAAGTAATATGAAAAAACATATAGTAATAGGTTTGCTATCCAAACAAGCTCTAGCGTTCATACTTTAACATCAATACCTCTAGTCTAGGACTAAAGTCTAGGACTAATTATTTGAACCCATACCAATCAACTCACGTATAAACTACTGACCTCTCGGTTCTAAAATTTTCTAAACCCCAAGGTCCTAAACTACATGAAAACACAAGCATAAGAAAGATGTCTAACATATGCCCATATAGCTAAAGAGAATTGGGGCGTCATCCTGCAGCATCTGTTTCAGGTCCCTGCACTGCCATTGCAGCCGCGGAACTGTATGTAAATATCACGAAGTAGGGATGCGAATCGATTCTAAAAATCAAAATCGATGATCGAAACCTCAAAATCGTTTTAGAATCGATGATCGAATTCTAAACCTTTATAGTTATTTCTTGCATTGAGTGCCTGATTAGATTCTATTTTTTATTATTTAATACTGTAAGTTATTAGGTTTTACAAATAATATGGAACAATGTACAAAGTTTTTTTGGTTGGTTTAAAGCTATACCAGAGCTTATTGCGCTTTGCGATCTCTGCAGATCATGTTGTCACGAGAAATCAGCCGATTTTTCAATTCTTGAAAAAACATAGACGTTTTTGATGAAAAGTCATATAGTATTATATTTAGTCAATTATTTAGACATTTAGTCACATAGTATTTATTCCGTCAACTATTTAGACATTTAGGCAAATTTAGACTTTTGACATTTCGAAAAAAAAATAATGCCATGTCGAAATATATTTAGACACTAATTGCCTAAATAGTTGACTAAATTAAGTATTTCGACTAACAACATTACCTGGGCCAGTAGATTTTAAGCACACGATACGGCAGTTATTGCTGCGTTGTACAGAATTATTGTAAATATTTAAGATCGTGCTTTATAATGACAAAATTTATTATCAAATATTATCTATTTGAGCCAATTTGAATTTGTCTGTGAATTAACCGTCTTTAGAATAATCTTGTCTGTAAATTAATTGTCTATGAACTAAGTTGTCTATAAAGTAATTGTTGGTGATTTAATACGAAATATATAACAAAGTGAAAGTGCAAAGATTAGAATGAAAATAAATTCGAACGGCTCATATGGTAATAAAGTTGACCAGAATTATGACAAGTATTATAATGTTGGGTCAATGTTATTGTGATCATCGATCACCGTAACAAAGACGATTTTTATTAGTAGAATTTGATTTATTTTACTACAATGAAAAAAGTAAAATATAGAGAAGTATAAGTGTTACACAAAATATGTAATCGCAGAATTAATATAAATAGAAAGAGCAAAAGTTAGTCTTTTGACTGGTAACGAATAAAGAGAAGAGAAGCGTATAGTAAAGATACTTACGCCTGAAAGCTGTTTCAGTGTGCGTTTTGTTCCAAGCGAGACGTTTATAAATCGATAACCAGCTGAGCAAGATAACAGTTACATCCGTAACTGTGATATGCAACGTTTCTGGTTTTAGCGCGACTGCATCATGCAGCTACCCTAATTATAAAGTTCTACTTTGTTGTATGTAACGGTAATGATCAGAAATTTCACGTAATTATACATAGAGGAATGCCAGGGACATGTCTTAGTCTGAGGCATGCACCACCCTAACCGATACAACCAACATTAACCATAAAAAAAATGCTAAAAAATACACTTCATAAATTTGTATTTTTTGGTGACTTCCCAATTTCATTTTAATCTGCCACATTTAATGCCAATTTCGAAAATTTTGGGCCAAAGGTAACGAAACCATGCAGGACGTATATTATGATTGATTAATTTATTACCGAATATTCATCAAGTTTTTATTTTAATCAGTGAATGATAATGTATATCTGGGATATTCATCGAGCATCCAGATTTTCATTGAGTACCCAGGATATACGGTATCATTCATCGGATCAGACCTCTAACATTGTCATTTTACTAAACTCAAGTTAAAATTTGAAATTTTTTTTCCCAATCTTACGCACAAATAAAAATAATTTTAAAATCCAGTTTTATGTTTTGTTATATTGTAATAAGCTTTTAAATTTTTATATCTTTTTCAATAGATTCAAATGTATCAGTTTAAGTGCTGCAATATTAACATTTAAAATGTTTGGACATTTACATATTAGTAATATGATGTTAGAATAATATATTAGACGTTTTGAAAGGTTTTTAACTCATCATTATTCGTAACTGTGAAGTATCTTGGTTTTGAAAGACTGTTAAAATCATATTGTTTTAGGAGTTTTGTTTATGTAAATACAATACATGCTAAAAGTATTATACGCATTAGGATACCAAGAGAACCCGTTTTCTCTTGGCATTACTTATTTTTAGATTTCGATACTATTATTTAGTATTACATAACGGATTTATCTTGTAAATCTCTTAGTCAACAAAATCGTATTCAGGACATTTACTAGAACCCGAGTTTAAATCACAAAAAAAAATATCAGATCATACTATTTAATAATCACGATATATCAATTATCGTAAAATTATAGGAGTGACATGAACTGAATTTTTTTAGATAGCGATTTAACACCGGTTCTTATATATGGAAATCGTGATATGAGCAGTAGCGACCTCCATAAACTAAAACAATTGAAAATTGATAATCTTTTTATAGACGCACTCTTTATATATACTGGGTTTAAACTCGAAACTTGGAGCTAAATATACTTTCTACTGTATTAAATGCATATTTATTTTAAGTACGCAGCATATTTTAGTTCTATATACGCCTAGACATTATCATCAATTTGGTCTAACAGTAAATTCTGAAATTGTTCCACACAGAGGCATAACTCTTCACGGTCGGGAACTTGTTTTTCAAGAATGTGATTCATTCTTTCGATGACTTCGTTTGTGACCATATTAATTCCTTTTAAAGGATCAAAATAGTTCAAGGTCACAACGCATTAGACATGCAAATTATTGTAGTGCATGTATTAATGAAAAAGATAGAAATGGATAAATTTTATATAACGTTAGCGCGGATTTGTTTACTATCATGCAAAAAAAAAAACAAAAATCAAAATTATATTATAAATTACAATATACGTTATCATTTTAGATGGATAAAAATCGAAAGTCAAATTAAATGTCCAAAACTGTTAAGCTTGTTAAATATGCTTGCTTGCTCTTTTTAAATCGCAATATGAAAACCGGATTTCGGGATATCAAAATTTATCTGACTTGAAAAATCTAAAGCTAAGTCGTTTGATCGGAACAACTGATCAACTTGAGTAAATTGACTCAGTCAAATGTGTTCTTGAGATGAGTTCAGTCTCTCTCTCTACCGGATTTCGTGTCATCACACGATCGAATCTCGATTAAGGTCACATATTCAATTGAGATATCTTAAGCATTCGTCAAGACAATAAAATGTTCATCATGTCAATCTTTTAGATCTGAAAGATTCCCATTAAGTATTTAATTTCAATTTTTCACTTCTATTTCACATAATAATAGAAACTAATATATTTCTTAAAACTAACTAACATCTTCACAATTAAAAATTTAATCGAAATTAAGTGAAAAAAATTTTTTTTTTTATAATCAAATCAACAGTTTTTTTAATTTTTATTTTCGTCCCTTAATTCGCGAATAATCTTGAATAAAGGTAATGTGCAAATTATAGTTAGAGGTTAGAGTTTTTAGCAGTATATAAAATCTGAAAATTTTTTTGTACACATGTGCACATAGAACAAATTTTTTTGTGCATATTTAAAAAAAATTGTATATAAAAGTGCACAGACCATATGGGAGGTCAAAAGTAGAAACCACCGAAATTGTTTTTAATAAGTTTTTTTAAAAATTTTAATTAAAATATCTTGACAACTATTAAACAAACCTAATAAATTTTTTTTTATTTTAATTCTATAACTATATAGAATTAAAATAAAAAAAATATATTAGGTTTAGTTTAATGGTTATTGAGATATTTTAATTCAAAGTCTGAAAAAAATTTAATTAGAAACAATTTGGGTGGTTTCTACTTTTTTGACCTCCCATATATTATTAAAAAATTTTTGTGCACAATAATATAGTCAGACCAGGGCCGAGGATTTTTTGCATTTCACAAAATACTGCAGAAATCACAAAATAAGGTTGTAAGTGTTAAGAATAGCACAGAATTGCCGCAGAAAGTAGGAATTTATGAATTATTTAGTTTTTTTAAGGTACAAGGTTCTAAAAATATAACTTCTGAAATATTCTGATATAGAAAATAAATAAACCTGAAATACGAGCATAGTCGGGAGAAAATTCATGCTTAATATCCTAAATAATCCGAAGACTAAATGACAAATTGATTGCAAAATATTCAAGATTTCTATATAGCCAATACAGAATTTATAAATGACAAATGCAGAATTCATACAGAGATTATGAATTTTAGTGCACAGAAATTTTGCAAAATTTGAATTTGTCATGAACAGAATTAACAATTTATCATCGCAGAAAGCATCGACCCTGAGTCAGACCTCCAAAAGTGCACTTCTATAAGTGCATACCCTTTATAAATGCACAATAAGGCCCAGTTCCAAGCTGGGACCATAGTATTAAATGCACACCCTTTACATTCTGCATGTCCATTTGATTTTGATATGAAGATGCCCTCTATAAATACATTATCATGTGATTACAGATCGTCTTGACCAATAAAATTTGAACAATATGCAATGTAGTTAATTTGGTACATGATTTTGAAATTAAAACTATCTAGCACTATAAATTTCATTTTATAATGCATATAACAAATAAAATCTTATAAAAGATCTAAATACTATATTAGACAGCATGAGTTTATGTTGCCAAAAACAACATTATGAAATTAGTATTTTATTAGTATACTAAAAGTTATTTTTTGATTGGATATAAAATTTGTATAAAATAAACCTATAATTCCATAAGTGCACACTCTCTTTAAGTACATGCTAATGTCTGGTCCCAGAGGGTGCACTTATGAAGATCTGACTATATAAGTTTTGAAATCTTAATTCACTTGACAAATTCTTCTGTTTTTGGTTAATAATCTTTAACATTATTGGTATTATTATTTTTAGTATTTTCAACACTATCAACTTCAAATTTTTTGCATTTTAACAAGTTATTTTCTGAATGATCTTCAAATTTTTTGGTTATTGAAATTGGTGAGTAAAATTAAAAGTTTCTGTTTACATTTTTTTTATTGTTCTTATGTTTCTTATTTTTTTGATTTTTTTGATTTTTTTTAAGCCATGCATATTTTGATGAATATGCAAAAGTTTGGATTACATAGGATTTATTGAAAGTATTTTGGTACTAACATGTTTCTGTTTTTAATAGCAAAATAAGTTTTTGACTTGTTTTTTTAATCAATAACAATGTAATCTTATTATCATATTCTTCAACATCTTGACTTGCTTTTTTTTAATTTTGATTTTTGGTTCTTAGTTTATGAATTATTTTAAACAAGTTTTTTAAATTGTCACTCAAAAAGCTTAATATGAAATTATAAATACAATACTTTTAAGTTTTTTTTGACTATTTCTAACTATTGTAAAATCTTAAAATTGAAAAAATTCTTATTTCTGACTTCTGAAAAAGAGTAATCACTTTTTTTTATTGTTCTTCCTGTATTATTAATAAAAATATAAAAATAGAAATAAATTATGTAAAAAAATAAAAATAAAAATATATACCAATTCATTACATAACTCCTAATTCATTTCTATTAGGTTATTTAAGTCTACTGCTTTACAAATATTTGCTTTACTAAATAATGAACAATTATAGTAAAATTGTGGTTTTTTAAATATTATTTTTTGTTGGTCAAAGAAATGCTCATTAGCTGTATTAACTTTGTAAGTAGTTTAAATTAAAATTTTAATGTCTAATATATAATTGTCCAGAGCATAGCGGAGGACTTTATATGTTTATGTAAGGTGATACAAAAGTTACATATTTGATGCATCAATAATAGTAATATCAAAAATATAACTTTTGTATTTGGTGTCTGTCTGTATGCATGTAATAGTTATATTTTTGATGCATTGGTTGTTTTAATTTGTGTTATATCAATTAGATCTTAGTTATTATTGCACTTCGGACACACAATACTGTGCATTATTCTAGTAATAATAACTAGGAATTGGAAACCAATGTAAGTTTGAAGTGTAAAATTTAAAAATAAAATTATAATACAATAAAAAAATTTTATTTTATTAACGAATAATTTTTTTATCACGTACAGTACTATATAAGTACTATATATCATAAATTCGTAACCCAAATTTGATTTGTATGACTGTTTACAGGACCCCAAATAATCCATGTGAGGTTATATTTAAACATCATATAGTAGTAAAAATTTTTTTGGTTAGCACATTTGGTTTGGTATGTATAAGCTATATTTTAAATATTATATCAAACTTTTACCTACCTTTACCTTTTTTTGAAATATAACATCTTTAAAAAAAAAAAAACAGATTTACAATTTTTTAAAAAAAAAAGAAACAACAACAGACTTACGAACTACTTATGATCTCTAAAAAAAAAAAAAAAAAAAAAAAAAAACTTACGTTTTTTAAAAAAAAAAACCAAATTTACATTTTCTAAAAAAAACAGACTTGTGTTCTCTAAAAAAAAAAAAAAATTAAAAAAAATTTCTTAAGTCCATATGATCTGTAAACTGCATAAATCATAAATATATAGTACAAAATATAAAAAAAACTTTAAAAAACCCTGTTTTAGGTAATTTTTATCCAATTTTTGCATTTTTTTTGATTTTTTGCATTTTTCTGATTTTTTTGCATTTTTTCAATTTTTGTATTTATTACGGCCCAGATTTTTCATTAGCACATTTCAAATATAAGATTTATAAAAATTATCCCCATTAGCATTCTTTTAAATATACAGTCAAACCTTCATAAATGCAACTTGTAGGGACAAGCCTACAATGTGCATTTATAGAGGTTTGCATTTAGAAAAAGCCAATTAAATTGCAGCTTTAAAAATTAAATCATCAAGTTTGTATAACTTCTACTAAAAACTGTATAACCTATCTTAAATACTAAAATTTGATTGGCTACGTGCATTTAGGAAGGTTAGTATAATATAAAATATTATTCAAGAGAGCATGCATTTACAGAATATAGAACGTGCATTTACAGAATATAGAATGTATATTTAGCACTAATAACATCTTATGAAAAAGAAAAAACCGTGCATTTAGGGAGGTATTGTATTTATGGAGGTTGCATTTATGAGATCCAACTGTATCTATTTTGCAATTTAGCTGTTTTCAAATATAACCTTTTTCTCCAATACCTACTTTTCAAATATAACCTTCTTTAAAAAATGGACCTTCATTAGCAATTTTTCAAATATAATTTCATATAGATTATTTGGGGTCCTCTGTTTACTAATCAAATAGCCAGTTTGTTAATCAAAATAGTTTTGTAATCACGTGTTATTAGGGTGTGAAATGTCATATGATCCACAAACATAGTGAAGATCATATATTAAATTTTACTAATAAAGATTTTTTGTCGATCATTCTGTTTAATAACAAAAACATATAAAATTTTAAATTGAAATAACTTCTGAACTATTCATGAGATACATGCGAAATTATATTTATTAGATTCCTTTTAACATTCTCTTTAAAGCAATAGAGCCCTTTTTTTATTTTTCATATAAGTTAAAGCGAAAACTGATTACGAAAACTCAATTAATTTTATGCCAATAAAAAAAGAGCTCTATTACCTTAAAGAGAACATTAAGTGGAATCTTACAAAGGTATTTTTACTCGTATATCTTTAATAGTTCAAAAGTTATTTCAGTTTAAATTTTATATTGATCATGATAATGATCGTAACGAGTGATTATTAGCAGTCAGAAATAGGTTGCAGATCATGCAGATCATCGGAAAAATCTTGATTAGTAAAAATTATTATGTGATCTTCACTATGTTTGTATTTGTTATGCTATTTCACACTCTAACGTGTCATGCATGCAAACAAACATCCTTTTTCAAAGTTATGTTCTTGATTTTATTTTAGTAATTGCATCAAAATTGTAACCTGTGATGCAACAAAAATGTAACTTTTGTTATACTTTTACTCGTCCATTAAGGGTTCTCTACTATGCTCTGAACAATAATAATAAAATAATTAAATAATGCAAAAAATGTATATCTAGTAGCAATATTTTACATTAATAATAATATGTTAGGCAAAGCTTCTTCTATGATAAGGCTCACAACTAATTGCTTCTCTGAAATTAGTATGCCTTATCAGCAAGATGCTCCTTAAAATCACAATTCACATCTAGAACAGCTATCCCCACAAGTAGTCTTTGTAACTATTTAGTATAATACAGATAGCTACATAAAAGTAAACTAAGTCTACTAAAACTAAATGGTTATTAGATTATTGTTCCATTGTTCTTATGTTAACACTAGAACAACCACACAACAAAGCAGTTTAAGAGGTGCAGACTTTACTAAAAAAATATAGCTATCTTTGTTGTTAATTTATTATTTTTTTGAAAGCAAACAATAACAGTATTAGATAGTGCGTATTCTATAGCATAGCAGAAGTTTGTTTTGATTGGCTAAAATTAGAATAATTATAATTGGCAATGATCTTTTTTTTATACAATCTATTATAATTTTTAAAGTATTTTTATAAGTAAGAATTGTCATATTATATGAAAAAAATTTTTTGTAATACAAAATAAAAACCAACTTAAGTTGTTAATATTTTACTTTTGGATTTTTTGTTTTTTAACCTGAAATGCAGTTAGATGCAATAGTTTCAAAAACTAGATGAGAAGTGAAAGTTTTGAAAGATTGAAAGGTGCTTTGGTAACCTAAATAGAAAGTAAAAGTTGCAAGTTTTTACCTCAACTAGTTCTACTTGTTTTCTAGAAGTAAAAAGTACTACATATTTGGAACTAATATTTCAAACTCTACTTTTTTTTATTATATTTAGACCATAAGTAGTTTATAAATACAACATTTTATAGTAGCAGTGTTTAAAAATATTATATATGTTTATTATTTAGCAAATTGTGTCATGAAACTTAAAGTATTTGTTGTAAAATAAATAGTGTACTTATTGCAAAACAAATAATATTATATACATTGTGAAATATAAATTAGTTATTATAAATATATTGTAAGACACAATATGTGTCTTTAGACTAATCTTTTGAAAGTTTCGTAAAATTCACCCGGACATAGCCGATACTTTATCCGGTGAATGATCTACATTTTTTCTGGGGTATTTTAACAACCAATCAAAATAAACTTCGTTCTATTTATAGCTCGTTAGATGAATGGTAGTTGCACCAAAGTTCATTATACTGGCATTAGTACGGTTAACCTCTCTACAGCATTCATTAAATTCCTTTACAATTGCGCCAAACCGCGGCTGTGGTGCAATAAACATTTCTACAAGCTTTTGTAGCGAATTTTTCGAAAGAGAGTCACTGATCTTATTTTTACTTTTTCGCTTTCTCATACGGGCATAGGATCGATTTACCGTTCACGTGATTTTCCAATGCAATAGTAGTTAAACAAAAATTTGGGTTAGGGTAAAGGTTAGAAAGGGCTATAGTATTGCAAAATTGCACGAAGAAATTTTTTTGTTAGGAACATAAAAGCGATACGGGTTTTTTGCAAAGCGAACGTTTGTTTTTAATTGGCCAGTTTATATCGGAAAATCACGTAAACGGAAATCGATCCTACGCCTCATCCTACGCCCTGGAGCATTCATTCCGATTGGCTAATTTTTGTAGATCATTCCGTGATTTTACAAGATATGATTGGACAATAGAAAATAAGTTTAAAAAATTTACATTCAAATATAAATTTAGACAGATTAGACATTTTGATTCTATCGGGAATCCCCTTGGTAAACATTTTTAATGATAAAAATTTAACCCATCACAAATTTATTCTGTCATTAAATGAAGAATATCATGCATTAAGTCTGAAATAGTCCTACATCATTAGAAGTTACAACAATTCTATAATTCTCATGATTCACACACCTTAAATATTATATCGTGCTTTACGAATAAATAAAAAAGTGCTTAAATAGATATGAATAAGTTTAAAAAATGCCATTGGGCAATTTCTAATTCTATCTTAACCCTCCTATTAGTCAATTTTTCCCACCTTAAGCTATATATACATATTCATCCCTATTATCTTTACTCCGTTGAATGTATTGTTTTTCTAGTAATTGTTCAATGCATTTTTTAATCATTGGCATATTAGGATTAAATCGTGACTTCGCCTGATTAATGACCTCTTGTACTAATAATGGATGTGTCAAGGATTTACGTGATTTCATCACTCGAACAATAGATGCCTAAATAATATTTAATCCTAATTAAATAATAGTATATTGATGTGTAATGAAAAATCGTATTTTATTTATTTTACCTGCAAATAAAGTTTACGATCTTCATCAACTGACTTTCGTGTAGCATCATTTTCTTGATGTGTCTCAGTTTGTAACGAAGAACTGATTTTGATTTTATTACGTTTGCTATGATATTATAGTTTATATTAATAATTAATTGTTATGAAAAATATTTTTTTAGACGTAAAAATATAATAAATACTTTGTGAATTCCATATTTAGTTTCACTTCTGTATCATCTTGCAATGTTCCGGGCGTTGAAACCAGAAATACTGATAAATCAACCATGGGCTATAAAACAAGTTTAATTAAATAATGCATTAGAACAAATTCTTATTTATTTTAAAGAATTATCATCGATGCTCACCTTCATGACTCTTTTCAACTCTAAATCGTTCAACCCTGTGTGTTCACGTATGTCTCTAAATGAATATGTATCTACGTTATTGAACAAAAGTAGAACACCAAGTTGGTGAAGAGATACTGAAAACTCGTAACGTTTATCAAGATAATTCAACTTCACATCAGCTGGAAAAAAAAAAGCAGATTGTTATATATTAAAAAGTAAATAAACCGTATATTGTATTTATGTTACTGGATTGCACACCTTTGGATAAGTGCCATAACCATGTCAATCTTCTGCCAATATGATGACCGTTGTAAAATGTCGAAAAGTGTGATACATTTCTTTCTAACTATATAATAAAAAAAAAGTCTTCAGTTTAAAAGATTTGTAAATATAACATTACTGGATAAATATATAACATGTTACCTCAGTCGGTAATTGAAATTCTGTCATCGAAGACTGCGTTAACGGCCATGCACCAGCCGTTAGAACCAATATGGAAAAATCAACTGGAGAGCCTATGAAACATATATTAATAGTGATTTAAGAATTATATATTTAATAATAAAGTAAATACTTGCCATTTTTTCCATTGATACTGTTCTTTTTGATATATTCAGCAAATTTATTGTTTATTTCAGCGCTAATCGTAATATCAGTAAACATCTTTTGCAATTTACTAGTATATTCGACACCACACGCAATCTTGTATATAAACATATATAGTTATCATGGCATATAAATAATGTTAGAATTATTTTAAAAGTAAATGTATTTAGTTACCTTTAAACGTGTAATCATATTCCCTTCTGCCTCATCAGATGCAGAATTGCCGTATATCAAACGCTTGGCAAGCATTCTTGAATAGAATTTTTGATACACATCCTTATCGTCAATATATTTGAAGAGAACGATCTAAAATAAAATAAGAATTAATTTTAACCTTAATTTCATTTAAAAAATTTTTTGATATGTGAATAATCAATGTAAAAATATAAGATTTTTACCATTCGATCTAATTTATCCTCAACTTCTTGTTCACTAAATCCACCCTTGTGCGTCTTCTTTAGCAAAACATCGCAATAACGGGCAAGAACTTCAGGTGAATGTGCAATACTTGTGTCATTAACAATTGTTCTAAAGGCTTTATCTACAGCTGCGACAAATGCCGCATCATTAATAAATACTTTTTGACAAACGTTCATGTACTTCATATGAAGATCCATAAGCGATTCCACATATTCTCTAGGATCCTATGCGAAGAATGTATAAAAATTTGAATACTTAAGATAAAAATAATGATGCGATTTTTGATATCTCCCAAGAAAATTACCTTAGCTATCGAATTGCCCATTCTCTCAATCAATCCTTTTCCAACGTTTGAAATATACCGTTCAAAGATCTCCAGTAAAGGATTAACTCCATTAGTTATACGTGATAAGAGACTGTAAGCCATAGTACAATCTGGAATAAATATTTTATTAAATAAAAGAAGATAAAGGAAGTAACATCTAAAATAATAAACATTATATATTTATCACACCTTCATCTCTCTCATTGGATATCATAGCCTCAAATTCGCCATGTATACGTGATTGATGCACGGCTACATACTGGGTTTCGCACTCTCTGATTATCTATTTGTTTCCGCCATATAGTCAAAATTAAGATAAAATATGCAAAAACGAATCATTACAAAATATACAGTCAACTAAACCTACAATATTATGTGAGTCAATATGGCAGTATTTAACGTTACGCGCTTTTTCTTGCTCTAATCTTTCGTTGGCCTATTGTATAAAAGGTTAATAATATTACTTTATTACTTTGAAAACACAAAATCCATAAAATCTAAATTATAATTATATAAACAATACCTTTTTCATATATTGAGAAATGTTATCATTTGATATCACTTCAGCAGATTCTCTTGCGTAATATTGTCGCGTTTTTTCCAAGTACGGTTTTTCAAACACTTCATTATACAAATGTAATTGCTTATTATCAGTCAAAGTATTAAGCTCGACTAATTACCGAAAAAAAAAATAAATTAGATAAAATAAGATAAAAATAATGTAAAAATTAATAACAAATAATGAAAATTAAAATACCGAGAGAATTAATTGCATCTGCAACAACATTAGGTACTGTATCCTTTCCGTCCCTATCTCTTTTGATCAGTTCAAATATCTGATACATGAACCGATCAGAGTGCTTCAATCTTATATCGTCAATGATTCGCTCTTTCCATATCAAGTACGCCAGCTTTAAATGATTTTAAATTAAAAAAAAAAAAACAAGGAACTACTGAATTTCAATAATTTTTTAATAAAATATAAATATGAAAATAGTGATTTTCAAATATTTCTTGCAAAATACCAACCGCATGAATAGTTTGCCTTCCATATTTACCATCTTCAACAGGATGGTTTCGATCCGTCCCAATACGACCTTTATTATGTTCCTTCATTATAAGTTTGTTAAGATAATCACATATCTTGCTAGAAACATCGGAAGCAATCCTATAATGTTCCCATTCTCTAGCATATGCGCTGACTACATCATCATGATCCAAAATTGACTTGAAAGATATTTAATAAAATTTTAAATCAAATTATTAATGATTTATTATATCAAAATATTGGATCAAATAAACTTTGACCATTTAACATACTCTTCGGATTTTTATAGTATACTGAGTTAAAAACTCGGCAATCGCATTAAATAATTTATTTGTATGTGGCTTAGGAGATGAAGTACACATATCATAAACTAATCTTTTTGTTAGGTAAAAATCTCGGTCAAAGAATATATAAAAAATTACAAATACAAGGCAAGTTTTTTTTTTTTTTTTTGAAAAGGATACTGATACATGTTCATTCCAGAAACCTGATCTAACCCCGTAAAATTGAACAAGCGTTCTAAATCTTGCTTGAATTCGGGAAAAGTTCTGTCAAACACAATTCTCTTTGGACGAAGTGACATCGTAGAAGAGTATTATTCGAAATAATGAAAAATTTAATGCATACATACAATGTAATGTCAAATTTATACTGTGTAGAATATACGTAAGCTTCTAACAATCATGTGATAATACGTAAACAGATCACTGTATTACAACATTACATTTCATTTATTTATTTAATTTACCGAATGAGGATGTGTCTTCAAAAATTTTTAAATTACCAAAATTATCGAATTCAAAATCGCATGTCTCATTCAATTGGTGCAGAAAAGTACGTTACCTGGAGTAAAGAAGAATTAATTGCAAAACTACTAAATTATGAGTCTGGTCAACAAATTCAATGTGATTCTATTTCAACGACTAAAACCACTATAACATGTGACACTAACACAACTTTTAAAAAAAAACCTAAAAAAAGTCCTCGACCATTTGATATGTCAAAATATTCAAAGAGGCATATTGCACTTAAAGTAGCATATTTTGGCTGGAATTATCATGGATTTGCAACGAATGCTGATGAACAAAAATTTCCAACAATCGAAGGACACTTACACTCTGCTCTCTTGCGCTCAAGAATGATATCGGATCCTGCTGAATGTAATTTTTCTAAATGTGGCAGAACAGATAAGGGTGTTAGTAGTTTAGGTCAAGTTATTGCCTTAGATGTTAGATCAAATCTTCCACGAGATTCTTCTCATGCATTACCAACCATATCAATGAATGATAACACTCTCAACAAACAAGATGAACAAGATGAGCAAGATAATGTTAAGAGTGAACCAAAGCAAATTGAAGAAATTCCATACATTGAAACACTCAACCGTTTGCTTCCAGATGACATAAGAATAATTGCTTGGGCATCAGTAAATCCTGATTTTAATGCAAGACACAATTGTCGTTTCCGACATTATAAATATTTTTTCGTAAAAGGAAATTTGGACATTGACTTAATGCGTGATGCATCAAATCGATTCCTTGGAACTCATGATTTTCGTAATTTTTGTAAGATTGATGGGGCAAAACAGATCGATAATTTCGAACGTACAATACTTCATATAGGTATTGATCAAGTACGAGATCAACAAAATTTCTCACAAACGGGAGAATTTTATGTATTTGACTTAAAAGGAACAGCTTTTTTATGGCATCAGGTTAGATGTATGATGGCAATCTTGTTCTTGGTTGGTCAAAAATTAGAAGAACCTTCTATCGTAAATGACCTTTTAGATATTAAAAAAACACCAGCTAGACCAATTTACAATATGGCTAGCGAATTGCCTTTAGTATTGTATGATTGTCAATATGACAATTTGAAATGGTATTACGGTCGAGATGATAATATGTTTAATACAATTTCTAAACTTTATAAACACATTTATGAACAATGGTATGTTCATGCTACAAAATCTTTACTCTTTTCAACATTATTGAACGATCTTGGCAGTATTTCTTTGAAAAAAATTATTCATCCAGAACAAGAATTACAAAATTTCACTACAAACATCGAACAAACGCTCAAAGAATTAGTTTCTTCTGAGATTGATATATCATCTGGTAACTTATCGAACATCATTACTAGTGGCGGCGGCAAGGAATTGAGAGTTCGAAATTATGTAAAAATTTCAAATCGTGAGACATGTGACTCAGTAGAAAGTAAAAATGAAAAATATAAAGGAAAAAGAATTAAATTAGAATGAAATATCAAAATATTCTAAATTTTTTAAAGTCTTTGAGTATTATCGTCTCATTCGTTCAAAGTATTCTTTTTTATACTATCTGCTATGATCTAAAAGGCTGACGGATCAGCATATATAGCCACCCTTCCTGGTTTTTCAATATGTGGAACTTTACCAAATCTTGGCAATGGCCATAATATATATGTTACTTTGGCATTTATTAACCCCAATGGTACCTAAAATACCGATAATATAAAATTAGCGACTAACAACAATATTTGTTCATATTAACACACATAAACTGTATATAATATTATTTCTTGTTACCGGCCCAAAAGTGTTACTATCTTTGCTGTGATATGTATCATCACCTTCAACCCAACAATGTCCATTCGGTATTCTTAAAAATTTATCCGGATATGGTGGTAATGTGAAAACAGTATCTCCTTCTAAAGCTATAATTCGTTTGGTTATCACCTTATCTGGGTCATCTGGTGCGCTAAACCCATTCAAGATCTTTAATATAATACCAAGAAGGAAATTGCATCAAAATTCCATGAAATAGTTGATACACACTATAAGGTTACTACATCACCCCTTTTGTATTTATGACTAATAGCGGCTTGACGATTCAATAAAACAATATCTCTAGTAAGTTGGTTTGAATCTGGATTAAATGTTGGCTAAGGTTTTTATTATTCATGTTTTGTTAACATACAACTCATATTTTAAAAGTCGTTTTTTTTTTTTTATTTTTTTAGTTTTAAACAAGATATTGTTTTCTTCAATAAAATATTTTCACCTGCATAGATCGTCCGCTTACAGAGCTTATAGTGAATCCATGGTCTATACTCCAAACTATTACAGGGATCCAAGAAGCGATACCGGCACAAACTCGGATCGTTGGGTTAGATGAAAAAAATCGTGCCATACTAAAATTTGAAAAAATTGAAAATTTGGTCTACTACTAATTTTGGTTGTCCAAATACGAATCGGTAACTTGCATGTTAATTAATTATATTGAGGGCCGTCGGAATACGTCGGAATTATGATCGGCTGAATCGGAATTGCCCAAGATCATTACTAATGAAACTATTTTGATAACCACTAACAAGGCCGATGATTTTCTATCAATTTTTGAGAATTATGTGCAATTATGTGGTGTAAAATGACTAATTATGTGCTAAAATGTGCCTAAATAAAGTTCGTGCAAACTTTATTAACAAACTATATGTTCCTGAAACTTTCCGACCAACATGCTCATAATTCATATTCATTAATTGTCCGAGTTACCGATACCACTTTCTAAAATTAGGATTTATTTTGATTTTTGTGGTTAAATTACCGTATGTGATCTTTCTATATAATTCACTATTTTTGATATAAACCTATTTCTGTGAATTCTGCGGTATTATGTGAAACACAGCAAATCATTGGTAGGGCTAAACGCCAACCCCGACGCATCTGACCCAGAAATTTTAGTTACCCTCTCCTGTAAAAAATAGAGAAGGTAGAGATGTTAACGAAGTGGTGATATATACTTTGACAGAGTTATCCCTTAACAATTATACAGGGGGGTTACCAAAATTCCAGGTCGAAATATGTTGGATTGCATCAATTATAAAGTTGTCAACTAATCTCATCTTCTGGTATCTTTCTTTTGAAACTATCTTCACTAGATATCTAGCTCTTTCTTTCTGACTAGTTTATTACTTTTTTTAATTATCTTTTTTTTTTTTTCTTAATTTTTTTTCTTCTGATTCTAGATCTTCACTCTTATCTCAATAACACTTATTCTGGTTTACTTTCAGAAGTTCTGATAGCAAAAAGTTAACATTTTTTACTAGGATACTAATATAGTTAGGTTGATTACTTACATTGCCTGGTTCTGTATCAGTAAAAGCAATATTAGAGCTACTTATGGCACTAGAATTGTTCATACTATTTAGATTAGCCATCAAGGTTAAAAAGGTCTATAAAGTTTTTTGTTGACTTTTGGGCATACTAGTAAATATAAAGTTAACATTACTATTATAATTTATAGGACCAACAAGTACAGAAGAACTTGATATTGACAAGTTGGAATATAAATATATTATGGAAAATTGAGTAGATACTTGTTCTACTGAATGTTCTAAAAAGTAGAGATAGTAAAGTTAGTTCAGGTCTGGTAGAACCTTAGACATCTCTCATATAGATCATAACTAGATTTTGGCCAATTTTAACCTAATTTGCTAAAAATAACAAAACTATATTTACTTAAATAACTTCTGATTCAGTAATCAGAATTGAATGAATTTTTTTTTTGATAGATATGCCTCGCTGAGAGCTTTATTTTAAAAAAAAGTTCATTTAAATTGGACTACTGGATGCCAAGATAATTGGCAAAAACTATTTTTTTGCTTCTTAAATTTCAAGGTTTTTGCTAAAATGTGTAATATATAACTTCTGTACTAGATATCCAGGGCCCTGGCCTGGTTTTGGTTTTAGAACTTGCAAGTTTTACTATATGAATCTAAGAACTAGGTTCTTATATAATAAGTTCCAAATATTAAATCCAACTAAAGTTAATCTAGAATTAAGTTTTTGGACTCAGTTCCAATACTTTTTAACTAATTAAAATTTTTAGTTTTATTGTAAATACTGATTGTTTGAAAAGTATCTTTATTATATAGTATATACTAATATTTTAAAAAAAATTATTATAATATAGCTTTATAACTTGTATTAGTTTTATCAACATAGTATAATATTGCAAAATTAGACTATGGTACAAAGTAGCATTTTTATTCTAATTGTAATCTTTTAATGATTTAAATAGTTGGATAGAACTTAGCATTTACTAATACAGTATATATTACACATTTAAAAAAAATTATTTGTAATGAAATATAATCAAAATAACAAACTTGTACAATAAATAAATAGTATATTAAGTTTTGTATAGTAATTTAAAAAAGTTAATAAGTTGTCACCCCAAGTAGCAGGTTTAAAGTTTAAATCCTACTAGTGATATTTGAAAAATAAACCTGTGTTTTAGTAACTTATTAATTAGTTGGATATAATATTTGTAGCTTTGGTTCTACTATCTCAAATAAAAGCTTTTAGATTAGTAATTGAATTCAGATGGGTAACTACTCAGGTCACTTGTTTACCTGCGGGCCACCCAGGTTGTATTGTAGCAACTCAAGTGGATCACCCGACGAGTACCCAACAGGTTACCCATCGGGTAAAAATTGCACTTGTCAAGAAACTTCCTACCCGGTATCATATTGAATTTTATACCATGGTCTAGAAAACATTATATGATGATACAGACATTCATGTTCATATAATTTATTGATCTGATCAATAAATTATGCAGACATGAATATCCATATCATTAATCAGGGGTATGCAGATCAATTTGATCTGCATACCTCTGATAAATTTAATTAAATAATCCTTGTGTAATATATTATTAAATACAATGATAGCACTTTTCCTGAATCATATATACAGTATAAGGCCTTCATATTTGCCTTGATCTTAATTTTAGACTTTACTTAAATAGATTTGAACTCTTCAATCCCTAATAAAAGATTGTATTAGTTTAGTTATAGTTATCATATTTAATAAAGTATAATTATATCTTCATACACATTAAAATAAAACGCTTATCTTGCAACTCTTCGTATCTTTATATGTGTTTAGTTGTGTCTCTTTCAAATAAAGTCTTATAAATTCTCTTAAATAAAGTCATAAAAGCTATACATATTAACTTACCAAATTATCCTAGTTACAGTTTACTGAGTATAAATATATTTGTTCCTCAAATTATAGATAGATGTTAATTTTAGAATTGATACCAGGTAGAGATTTCTTGCAGATCTAATTTCTAAGAATGCAAAAGCAATTTTATATTTAAGCTAACCAATCATATTTTACATATTTACTTATGTACTATTAGATTTGTTTTAATCCACCTAGGTTCTACCCAGGTGATTGAAGGGTCCACCCGTTAGGTGACCCAGGTGGCATTTTTTTGGACAGATCCAATCACTATTTCAGATATAGTTGCATATCCATTATACAAACAAATCCAAGAAACTGGAGAAACAAAAACCCATTTAGCATGTTTTAAGTAAAGAAGTAGTAAAAAACTCTTTGACAGTGCTACTAAAACCAGAATATTAAAAATCTGAGCTAAAAAACTGAATAACAATGATTTTTGAAAAAGAAGGTTCACCGGTCTGGCTACCAAAGATATACAAAAAAAAAGCCTATGTTTTAGAAATAGGTTCCCAAAAGAAGAAAAACTATAATAGCATCTAATGCCAAGTAAATCAATCTATCTAAGCTAACTAGTTTGAAAGTTTGAAGATACTGGAAAAGAACTGAAAAGGTGAGATAGGTAGGACCCTGAAATATACATAGATAGGTCAGGTTAATTATATGGTTACTAAAAAAGGAAAGATCTGTAGAAAAAACTTCAAAAATAAGCAAAAAAATTACTATAAATAGAAAAGATCTGTATAAAAAACTTCAAAAATAAACAAACCCATACCTGACCTATCTATGTATATTTCGGGGTCCTGATAGGTACTAGGGTTAAAGCAAACTTTACAAGAGCAAAAGTATATAGAAATAATAATCTTGTCTTGCAAGAGTTGGTCTCAGTCATAGTAATAATTACTAATAGGATTCAGAATGGGCTGGGTCAAATCAGGTTTTTTAAATTTAAGCCCAAGCCCAAAAAATTTTATAATTCCAAGCCTATGCTCAGACCAGTAAAAAGTTACAGATTTGGGCCAGATCAAATTACTTCAAACTATAATCCAGCCCAATCTAATGTTACAGTAGGGAGGCCTTCTTTTACTTCTTACTATAACAACGACACGGCTACAGGGATCCTTTATCGGTTTATAGCGGTGTCCAAGAGGTAGGTATAATTCCTTAGTCTGTAAGAAATTATACTCTTCTCTAAGAGCAGTTCGTGGGAGTATTCAATCGATTTTACTATTACTTGATAATAACTTGGTGTTATTAAGATAAATAGTTTCTTTATTAATAATCTAAGATAGGGCTATCCTTAGGTTTCTGTTACTAAGAAATCCAAGTACAAGATGTATATTAAGTATAAGAGAAGTGGAGTGTCTTGGTCTGGTTTGACTAAGGGAAATTCTGTGTCTTTAAATACATTTTAGAATAAGCATTATAAGCGTTAATTTACAATGATAAACACTATAATCTACAAGAGCAACATAAGCGTTATAAGCGTCATAAGCGTTATAAGCATCATAAACGTTATAAGCGTGATAATCGTTATAAGCATTATAAGCGTAATAATCGTTATAAGCTTTATAAGCGTGATAATCGTTATAAGCGTTATAAGTGTGATAATCGTTATAAGCGGTATCAACTATTCTAACTTCTCAAAATAATAATATAATACAATATAATAATAAAATATAATAATAAAAATAAAATAATAATAAAATAATAAGGTAATATAATAAACTATCGTTCTATAACATTTCTGTCCCCTTAAGAAAATTTACTCCGTAAATTCCTTCTCTAATTCTTCCAATAGAGCGGCGTAAACCTCATCTTTCAGTTTAGTCACCTGGGTCACAGAAAGATAATTGGTTTGGTACATTAAGTCCTTGGGACAAATTGTAAAGATTTTCCTAATTCTCTGGGCTCCTTTCCAAATGTCTTGAGCTTTCCGGTCTCCTTTTACCTTTCGGATTTGTTCTCTAATTTGGTCTCTATGTTCAGTCTGTTTCTCTATTATTGTTCCCAAATAATAATGGGCTTCAACAGCCTGTCTTTGTCCTCGGCAAGATTGTTTAAACTTAGGTAGGTCTTGTAGGATCTTATCAACTTGTGCGGTCCAAGTTTTTTGAAGAAAAGGATTCGTTCGGGTGGTCTTTTGAGGGTTAAGAGTCTGGGTCAAGTCTTTTAGCAATGGAGTCATCGCTTTATGTTTCTCAATCGGTTTTTCAGATAAGAGGGCTTCTATGTCTTCATCAAATGGTCACAGTAATTCATTAAGTTCGACAAAGGGTTCTGTTTCTTCCTTTGGGGTAACATCAATTACTTGTTCTGGATTTTGGTCATCCCATAGGATTACATTTTGACTAAAAATTCCTAAATTGTATTGGGCAGCAGGGTCTTGTCTCCAAATAGAAAGAAAGTTTCGAAGAGCG
>QKWP01001445.1:8145-28325 GCA_003550325.1 Gigaspora rosea
ATTCTAACAAAATGCACTAAGTAAACTTGTTCAGCACTGAAAAATACATATAAATATATTTGGACTCAGACCAGTCTGCAGACTTCGGACCAGACCCAGACCAGACTCAGACTTGACTAAAAAGTCTGAATATAAAAGTCTGAGTCCGGTCCGAAAATCAGACCAGACTCAGACTTGACTAAAGTCTGGTTCGAGTCCGGTCTGTAGGAGCACTACTCTAAACTACTAAACTCTACTGAACCCTAATGGTGGTAGATATGAAAGAGGCATAGAAGACTTGGTCCGAGTATAGTTGTTAGACGAAACCATGTGATGCTAAATATCACCTGTCACAAAATACCAAGACCTAAAAATTTTAATCTAATTTTTATTAAGATTTGACATGTGACAATTAGCATTACATGGTTTCGTCTAACAACTATGGGTCCAAGTAATTAGGGTCAAATAGAGCTCTAGATTACATCACGAGGCTCTATTTCAGGATCACAGGTTTAGACTACTAACTCTATGCGAATTTGATTTATTGGGGTAATTAGAGGGAACTTTAAAGTCAGAAATATAAACTCTCTATGAGTCGAACTCTAATGAGTTCTACAAACTCTAACTCTCTCCAAGTTCTTTTTATTAAAGCGAAAAGATAAGCTTTAAATATCTTTTGACCTTTACAGCATACATAATAGCTGTGTTTGTTGTTTAAACTACTTCTATTATGTTCCTATTCCTATATAAAATATACCATTTGTACAAAGGTGAACAGCCTCATACAAATTTGTATAAATGCCTTCATACAAAATTGTATAAATGATTTCGATCAAAATTCAACGATCTACAAATTCAAATTTGAAATAACTGTGCCACATACTAGTAAATATGCTAATACTAATCTGCTATTCATAAAAAAAATTTTTCCAGATCACGATTTACCTGTTCACAGCGTCTGCAAAATCTCGTATCTGATTGGGAAATGTGCTAAATGCAGTAAAAATGGGAATATTTTGCTTAAACATCACGAAATGCATTACATACTACCATATTATATCTTGTAGGACCCCTGAATATATACAAAAAACCTTTGTTGTACACTCAAACTAAATTTTTTAAAACATTTGTCCATTTGTGTACAAAAATAAGCTTTTGATTGCAAATTTGCTTGACCTTTAATGTACACTTAATTATATTATTATAAAAAGATTGGTATACACTTACTAATTATGTTGAATTGATATATCGTACAGTATATAAGAGAAGTTATACTAATTTCTCTACCAATTTTGGTTATTGGCCAATCAGAATGCAAAATCAGGTATAATGTGATGATTAAAACAACAATCGCTTTTTTGAAAAGTCATACTTACCACAAAACTTTGCCTAAGAAATCATCTTTTGTATACTAATAAAAAAAATTCCTTGCAAAATTTTAGTAGTATATAATATTATCTACTAACTTTAATTCTAACTCTAACAAAGATAATATATTTTATTTAGAAGGTAATATATAAATTAGTATGAATAATTCTAGGCAGTTATACAATGGGAAGAAATTAGTAAATTCTATAAGAAAATATGTATTCTGAAAAGTTCTGAATAAAAAATAAATAAATATTAATTACAAGCAAGGTCAGGATGAAACTTTGAGAAAATATCCAAAAAATTCCTAAAAGCAAACTTAATTGATAGTCCGCCTGTGAACCAGAGAATGGCGAAATGTGGCGTGCTTCCATCTAAAAGCTTTTTTCATACTAAGTTAACGATACATGTCCACTAATTGAAAGTTGTAGAGCTCATCGAGACGCATCTAACGGTGGTTAGATCATCCAAATCGGCCCAGTGGATGGTGAGTTATCGCCGAAAAACGATTGGCCGACTATATAAAAATCCGTGACGGAAATTACATATGAAAATCACTATAGGCGAAATGTGGCGTGCTTACATATAAAACTTTTTTTCTTACTAAGTTAACGATACATGCCCACTAATTGAAAGTTGTAGAGCTCGTCGAGGCACATCTAACGGTGGTTAGATCATCCAAATCGACCTGGTGGATGGCGAGATATCGTCGAAAAACGATTGGCCGACTATATAAAATCTCTATGTAAAACAAATATTGTTTAAATAGAGATTTTATATAGTCGGCCAATCGTTTTTTGACGATATCTCGCCATCCACCAGGCCGATTTGGATGAACTAACCACCGTTAGATGCACCTCGACGAGCTATACAACTTTCAATTAGTGGCATTTATCGTTAACTTAGTAAGAAAAAAAGTTTTAGATGTAAGCACGCCACATTTCGCCTATAGTGATTTTCATATGTAATTTCCGTCACGGATTTTATATAGTCGGCCAATCGTTTTTCGGCGATAACTCACCATCCACTGGGCCGATTTGGATGATCTAACCACCGTTAGATGCGTCTCGACGAGCTCTACAACTTTCAATTAGTGGACATGTATCGTTAACTTAGTATGAAAAAAGCTTTTAGATGGAAGCACGCCACATTTCGCCATTCTCTGGTTGACAGGCGGATTATCAATTAAATATTTAAGTCTTTATTGTACATTAGCTTAATAATAAAATTTGCTTGATTGTACACTTTATTAAAATATAAAAATCTATATTAAACTTATGTCGTACATTAAATATATAGCTTTAAGCCAATGTACACTTCCATAATAAAATTTATCTGTACACCTATATAAGATTTGAAGAAGAAGGTTTATATTTATAACATATCAGTATTCAGGGGTCCTTATCTTGTATGAGATTATTACCATACGAACGTATCTTTAACAGGTTTTGTCTCGATTAAAGTGCATCAGAATTCACTAACCAAATGTGAATTTTTTGGCACTGTAATAGCTGAAATCAGTTCACAAGACTACATAATGATAATGTCATGAGAAAAATTCTGATGTGCTAACTATGCATTTCAATATATAGTATGAGATTTGTTTAACTAACAAACATTCAGCTTGTATTTTTATTCAATTAAAGTGAATGACAATCAATGCTTTTTTTTATTTTTGTCCTTCAGAATAGAACTAACCAAATACATATTTACTGTCAACTGTCTCGAAGCTTATTCCGAAGCTGGTTTTAATTGCACAATAGGATCAAACTGGAGCTGATGAGCTGCAACTTAAGTGCATCAGCCGCAACTGAATTGCTTAGCTTCAGATTAAACTATATTATTGAAGCTATAACTTGCATTATGGCTAGAGCATGACTTGGCCATAGTAAATAAGCTTTGTATTAAATATTATTATGTTGCTACAGTAATAATAATTTAAAAGCAATACAGTATTTAAAGAAGCTATACAAGCGTTAACAGTTCTAAAAATCTTTAATGGGTTGAAATTGGTCTACAAAATTCCTTGTCATATAATATCAGGATTTATATTTCAATTAAGTATTTTCTTATTTACTCAATTGAATATTGTCAATCAATATACCGGTACATATTAACTAATTTCTCATTTCAATTTTATTTATATTATTTAAGGTTCTCTCAGGCACATAAATTATAGATCAGAACTCAATTTTTAATTGGTGTAAAGTAGTTCAACCCGGTAAGTAGGTTTATTATTGCAATAAAAAAAAGTTTGAAGCCATCTTTTTTTTGTCATAGACTTCAGCAAAGTTACAGCAGGGATAGGGATTGCTTCAATTAATCGTAGTACTTATAAATGATCTCGATAGCTATCTATAAGCACTCTTAGTCTAAGTTTAGTAATTATTCAATGGTTTAATTGGTCTAAGTATTTGATATGAACTGTTTAGATTCTTATCCAATTATACAAGTTGAATCAATAAATATCGAGTGCATACCGGAAGTCAAGTTTCCCATATATCCGCCAATACTTGCTAAATATCAACAGCATTTTGGCAGCATATTGGTAAGATATCAACCTATATAATAACTATTTTATTGCATGGTGTCTGACGTACAATCCCGTGCCAATAAGTAAATAAAAAAAAGCTAGGTTGTTATATAAGACCCATGCAATAAAAACTATTTCTATATCATGATTGCTTCACAGGTCGTTGTAACAATAATGTCAGCATTATTAAATTTCGATCGAATGCTTATCAACATGTTTAGTATATCAATAATTCTTGACAAGAAGTATAAAAAAGGCACCATATATTAATTAGACCTTTATAATAAACATATTGCAGTATTTGTAAAAAAAAAGATCAATGAAAGTTCTTCTAAACAATTCATTTTCATAGCAGTCAATTTGTTTAAAATCAGATAATGCGATATATAAGTGATGATACTTTTCAGAATCGCTGCTATGCTACACCACACATAAAATGGTCATCAGGTCAGGTCAGTCAGGTTTGGATCAGACCCGACCTGAATGCGACCTGCACCCAATAAAAAATTTTTGTACTAGGTCAGGTTCGGGTCTGGGTTTACCGGTAATTGGATCTGGGTTGTGTTTAAATAAACCCAATTTGACCCTATCCTAGCAGTATCTGTAGGTATCTGCAGTAGGGCGGGGGGCATGGAAAAATTTTTGGGCATGCCCCTATGGGCATGCCTCGGGCTAGAGGCATGCCCCTCTATGCCCGGGCATGCCCCCTTGAATCAGGAACACAGAATTTATGCGATATGAATTTGTAAATTATGCATGCAGTATATATATAATAATCGATTTACTGAAACAAACTTCAATTTTTTAAATACTGCGCACAACTAATGATTTTTTTAACCTGTGCCTAATTTACATACTGCGCTCAAAGCCAAAACTAAATTTTTAAAAACTGTGCCCAATTTAAATACTGCGTTCAACTAAGCAATTTTTTTTTAAAAAAAAAATTGCTAAGTTGAACATAATACTGAAAATTACTACATTATCAGTTCGTTCGGCTGCGAACATTACTATCGGGAACATAAATCTGATTTAAACTTTTCGTCACATGATACGTACTAGAGTGACACGTGCCAATTAGATTTTTAAATTTTTTTTTTTTTTTTCAAGGCGACCTCTTTTGCCCAGGGCTTTTATTAGGGATTTTAAAATTTTTGAACGATAAAATTATTTTTAAATCTGTTAGGGAAGTTAATTTCATGTTCGACTTTATTTATTCAGTGGATTTAGTTAATTAATAATAATCTTTATTTTTTAAAAACGAATAAATGAATATCTTATATGTTACAGTTTGAATTTTACATTGATAAATCAAACAAAAACTAATACAATTTTAAATTACATATAAAGAATATCGTTAACGGACCATTCTTCTTCTACCGGCTGGTCGTTTCTTTCTGCACCAATCTGGGGTAAAAAATCGGTAAGAGCTTCTTGATCTCTTTCAAACGCTGCAATATCGAAGAATTCTTCTATAACAGAAATTTCATCTTGCGCTATTACCTCTTCTAGTTCTTCATTCACATCAATCTGCTCGCCTTCTTCTTGTTCATCGTCAAAAAAGATGTCAACGTTGTCATCATCCTGGATTGAAGATTCAGAAACAGCTTTAGGCTTTCTATTCTTAGTGGGTACAGCTTTTTTTAGTTCAGTTCGAAGCTGTCCAAGTATGGAAAGACTGTCGGGGGTTAATCTATTTCTCGCTTTTGATTTGACTATTCCAAGCAATGAAAAAAGTCGTTCACAGGCGGCTCCATGAGGGACAATAGCGAGGACTTTCTTTGCAAAACGGCGTAAGATTGGTGCATTTCCAGTAAATTCAGTCCAAAATGTTCGTGGTGATTGTGAAGGAATGAAGGAAGACATATCATCAAAAGGAGGATCGCTGTTTTTATAATTAATTAATTCGTTACGTAGAAGTCCTGCATCTCTTTTGTTAAAATTCCAGATTCTAGCTAGTTCAAGCGAAGCACGAATAATATTCTCTCCATCCATTTTTCTTGATATGGCTACTCGTTTGTGTGCTGGAGAAAGGAAGAGTGCAACAAAAAAAATGTCACTATCAAATTCTCTCGCGCGTTTGTTAATAACTGCGAGTGTGTGGGCTTTAAAGCCAACGATTGGAACCTCAAGCTGGGTTATTTGCCGATGAATATTAATAAGTTCTTTAAAAATGTCAGCTAAAGTTGAATTACTTGATTCCAACCTTCCAATGGCGTCAACAACTGGTTTGATTACTTTTGTTAGTATATCATTATCGGCAAAATGGTACCTATCACGAATGATGTTTTTAACTGTAGTATTCTCAATTTCAGGATACGTAGGGTGTTCAGTTTCACTCAACAAGAGACAATGTCGAAAGCCTTCTTCATAGGCTGATACACCCATACAAACTTTGGCAAGCGAATACCATCTGGTTTCGCAGAACGTACTTAAAAAATGCTTAATATTATGCTCTTTTTGCCAAGTTTGTAGTGCTCGACGCCAGATATGTGATGCATTAAAAAAGTTAACAATCTTTTGGTTTTTTTTACAAATTGTAATAGTATCAGAAAAGCTAATAATGTCTTTAACAATTAGATTAAAAACATGCAAGCAACAACGGATAGGGACTATATTAGGATATTCTTCGTTAAGCAATCTCCTCATCTTGTTCATGTTCGAAGGGTTATCAGTGACACAGGCAATTGCGGATGACATTTTGATGCCATTTGCGGTTAAGACCTCTTGCACTTTATTTTTAATAAAACCTCCAGTATGGCGATGTGCAGATAAATCAAGAATATCGAGCACAATTTCTTGACATTCTTTAAGGGCCATAAATCCGAATATTGAATTTCCAGAAATATCAGTCCATCCGTCGAGAGAGATAGTAAGGTCAGTAAAAGATGAAAGTGTACTAAGCTTTTCTTGAACGTGGTTAGAAAACATTTTAGTTAAAAGACGTCCTTTAACCATATCACGAGAAGGAAGATGATAAGAAGGATTTAATTCTTGAAGAAAATCTTGCAGGTACGGGTTTTCAACAAAGCGAAAAGTAAGATTTCCGTGGATAATAATCTTTAGGAGTTTTTGATGAAAATACTCTAATTGTGCCTGGGACAGAGTTCGGGTACACCAACTAAGTATATTTTCTTGATGAGGCTTAGATGTAGAAGACCACTGTTCGGTATCATCATTCACTTGTTCATTTGTTTGTTCAACAGATGTGTTATCATTATCACAGGTACGTTTACGGGATGCATGAGTTTCTTCACTAATTTTTTGAATATAAGCAGTTTTTTCAGAAGCAGGCCAATCATTGCACCGAAGAACGTGTTGATGAAGTCTATCAGGCTTGCCACTTAGCTCAACCAAACAGTGCTTGCATTTTGCAGTATATCTATTCCCAGATCCGGTTCTTTTCATTTCAGAACGATAAAAACCATTCCAGCGATAACCTTGTGTTGGGAGTGGCAAAGCAAATCCAGTAGGAATATTCATGATATAACGATTTTCTTAGAGAAGTAGAGACTTAATTCGAATTTAATAATGCGATAATTGTTAAGAGGATGATTTAATTATGATGATAATAATTTGTAGTTATTTATGCGTGATGAATTTAATATGATGTAAATCAAAAAAAAAGTTTTTAATATAAGAGAACGATTTAAATTTTTTTATTTAATAGACAAGTTGAATTGTAAAGTTTATTCAAAGTTAAAAAGTACAGTTTAAATACATTTTACAACGATCTAAATTCTATATAATACAATTCCTTTTTTTTTATAACCATTCTCGATATTTCAAACTTATGCTTAATCACGCAATTATTTTTCGCGCAGACCCGCTTGGCTTTGGCTGCATAATCTCTTTTCGCAACCTACTTACAATATCATGCAATTATGTTTTTTGCTCCAGTCACTTCACTTGGCTTTGGCCGCATAATCCCTTTTCTTCGCAGCCTATTCATAATATCTTATATACTTTTCTAATTTAGACCCTAGTGGCTTTGGTCGCATAATCCCTTTTCTTTACAACCTATTCATAATATCTAACGTACTTTTCTAGCTTATAATTGTGTCTTCCGCATCAATCCAGTTGGCTTTGACCGCAAAATCCCTTTAAAATCTCTAATGCATATCTTATGCATTTTTCTAATCTGCGAATTCTAGTCGCGCGATTATGTTCCTGTGTTAACCTGTTGGCTTAGACTGCACATTCCAAATTAGGAATGAATTCAAAAATGTATGATTAATTTAGGGAAGGTTTAGATTAATCTAATTTTGGAATCATATATTGTTAATCTATCCTTTTAAAGATTTTCGTCTGCGACCTTCATTCAATAGTGGCTATGTACTAAATAATAAACTATATATGAGATAAAGAACATACAAAATGACTAAAAAAAAAAAAACGAAACCTGTTGTAAGAAATGTAGATCTTGCTCGTGTATCAACATGATAATTGACGATACTGTCATTGAGAGTAAAGTTAATACCTTTAATGATTAAATCCAGATTTAATAATTAAATCTGGATTAATGATTAAAGATTTATTAATTCAGTAATTATATTCGGATTTATTTAGTTAGTCTTTACCATAAATATTTGTAAAGTCATACATATTGGATAAGGCGAAAATTTAATAGAGTTGACAATACGAATGTAATATAATATTGATCAAACAATGTGCTGTATATTATCACAAAAATTTTTAAATCACCGAAATCAATAACTTATCGACTTTGGCCGAGTAGACTTCGGCAAATTTTTTTAGAGTGGCCCAGAAATTATGAAGCAGCTGTAATCCAAATCCGGAGAGAGAAGGAAAGGCAGAAAGAAAAAAAGGCAGAGAAAAAGAAAGGAAAAGAGAAAGAAAGGGAAAGAGAAAGAAAGGGAGGGAGGGGTAAAAATGGTATAAAACGCCTTTTTTTTTTTTTTTTTTAATTTTTTTTTTTTTTTTTTTTTTTTTTTTTTTTTTTTTTTTTTTTTTAGGATTACTAATTTTAACCAGATTACCTGAGTTATTTGAGTTAACCGGGTTGTTATCCAGTTTTGAATTTGTTACACGAATTAGTTATTTGAAGTAGACGGGCTTAATCTTTAATTGAGATATAATACATCAATGCAGTCAATATATATACTACTAATCTAGCTATTTTATTGGCTGACCAAATAATCTTGGTCATACGGTCATATAACCCTTATGATGACTATATTACCTATGACTGGTTATATAGATCATATAGGTCATAATAGGTCATAGTCCAACACTGCCTGAGGTAGATATTTTTTTAGGTTTTTCATTTTTGTTTCTTGTTTTGCTTCGTTAGCGATCATCAAAATTCTATAATTTGATTGGCTGTGGTCACGTGAATTTGCGACGACCCCAAGGGGGCACGAGAAAATTTTTAGGCATGCCCCTAGGGGCATGCCCATACCGGAGGCATGCCTTTTAGTTTAAAGGCATGCCCAAGGGGGGGCATGCCCACAGACTCTGTGCCCCCCACCCTAATCTGCAGTATTTATAGTATCTGCAGGTATTCGTACCACTGCATTACTTAGTTACAAAATTCATCACGTGTCCCACTAATTTTCAAATCATGTATCTTAGATAGTGATAGAGATTCTACCAAATGGCCATGATTTTACCGATAGCTACTGGTAGGTGGTAACTACCGGTAGCTACCACTACCGGTAGATTTACTAGTCAAATTCTGATTGGTCAATCTGACAAAAATGATTTTATACTACCCCACGATTGACAATAGTCGCTATATAGTAAAGTCCAAATTTTACTATGCAACTTGATTATTATCGCTTAAGTAAACTTATTCGGAAGATCAAAATACATAAGTTATATAATTTTTGGCAAAATTGAGAACATGACTTTTAATTTTTACTCTCAACGAAAAAATTAAAATTTATATTCAATGAACGTAAAAGTTAAAAGTTAAATAATAAGAAGTTCTCTGATTTGTATAAAAATTTCAAAGAATATGCATTTTAGTCTCCTAAATATATTTATTTAAGCACTTATTATTAATTTACAAAGTAAAATTTGGACTTTACTATGTAGAGACTACTTGCGATCGCTAAAAAATCTCTTTCACCCGACAATAAACCACCCCTGATTTTTTGTTTAACTTTTGCTCAAAAAAAGGTAACTTATTTTCAGACATACAGTATTCAGATGCATTAACCCGAGTATAACACAGTATTGATATATACTATGTACATTTGTTTATAATATTAGTATATAGTAAATAGATAAATTCTATTGGCTTCAATTTTTGACTAATGGTATCTACCATGCATATTAAAAATCTACCGGTATCTACCAGTATCTACCGGTAGATACCAGTAGTAGATATCTACCGGTAACTACCAACTCACATCACTAATCTTAGATATATAAATGATAATCTTTTTTTAGTAAATTGTTTTTTATATTTGACATTGTATTTGAAGTTACACTATTTTTTTTTGTATAGCAAAAAAAACTCTAGTAAAGAGCTCAGTCAAAAACAATGAAGCCGTATTATCAGCGCTTACTAGTGTAGTTTTAGACCACTTCATATTGTCCAAGCTCTTGATTTTCTGAAATCAACGGTGTATAATACTGCCAATAGGTACAACAAAACAGGCTAAAAGCATCCAAGCAAATGCCCTAGTTGTTAAAAAGTACTTTCTGAATATAATAAACGTGCTTTAGTACGTATTGCAAATAATAATAATAGAGCACCATTGGCTGTTGTTACAAATGAGCTAAATTTTCAACTTGGATCAACACTTACTACCAAAACCACCCAAAGTACCACAATTTAGGCTGGAAAAACTGCATAGCCTGTAAAAAACTTTTTTAAACGAAAAAAAAGCAAGAGAATAAAAGATCTTCCGTAACTCTATCCGCTGATCACTTGAACCAACAAAATGCTAACAATTTAGAAGAATAGTCTCAAAGAAACAGTAGAAAACCAAGGAACATGCAACCAGCAGCCGTTATTTAGGAATACAGTTAACTGAGTATCTGCTAACAGTCTTAGAGTTGTTACTCACCACAAAACCGGCACTTGTCATTTAGATGTAAAGTTCATAGACTACCTGCTAACAAGCTTAGAGTTTATCACTCACACATATTGAGAAGTTTTTGGCAGCTCTCTGATAGATATTGGACTATACAGGAAGAACTACTGTCTCTACTACAGTTACAAGTGAATTTTTTTTGGTGTCGCTGGTTTGTAAAGAATTTTCAAAAAGTGGCCGATTTGGCGTACCCTCTTTAAAAGATCTGCAGTGTTTACTGCTCCCAAAAAGGGGGTAGGCTAAAGCCAGGTACATCACGAAATAACCTAATATATAACCCAGATCAGTTCGAACAAAACAAAGCGAGACGGCAAAGATAAAAACATGAAATATATAAAAAATGGCTATCCAAACCGTCTTGTTTGACGAAGTAAAAGTGTCGGAAATGCGATTTTACTATATAAAAACCACCTCTTAACCTAACCCAAACCCAACCCTAACTCTAACCGTAATTAAAAATCAGAAAAATCAGAAAAATCAGGTAATCTCATGATGTACCTGGTTTTAGCCATCCCCCAAAAAGAAAAGGCACCTACTATATTGGATACAATCATTTGGAAACGAGTAATGTGGAAGGACGTGCGAGACTTATAGAGAAACCACTGGAAGAAGATTCTAGAAGCTCAATATCAAGCAGTTCGGATTATATAACTGCTTTTTGTTTAATATACTGTGACCTGGGCTGGTTAGTCAGAACAGGGTTATCAATATTAACAATTTTATCATAAAGTCTGATAGGTTATTATAAAATAACTCTGTTCAGCTAACAATTAGGCCTCGGGTAAAGATTGTTAGTAGCAGAAGGCCACTACGAAGCCTAAGTCATCTTTTTCTCATAGAGTTGTAATATATTATTTTAACTTCTCTTCTGCATGTAATAAATTATCAACTTAATAAATAAAAAAGAGCAAGGACTCAGTTAAAAAATGAAAAAAAGCAAGAGAATGAAAAAAGTGGTGTCATGAACATTTAGAATGAAAAACGAATAGCAAAATGTCATTTTTAGTGATGAATCAAGGTTTTGCCATTACAAATCGGATAGTAGTAAAAGAGTTTGGCACTGAGTTACTGAAAAATATCATAAAGAATGTATAAATACAACTATGAAGTATGGTGGTGGTTCTGTTATGTTCTGGAGTTGTTTTCTTGGTGAAGAGTTGGACCATTAGTGAAAGTAAAAGGTAATATGAATTTAGATAGTTATGTTAATGTACTTGCGAAACATATTATTCCTTGGGCAAATTCTTTATTAGAAAAATATTCAGATGAAATAAATTTAATATTTCAAGAGGGCTAATATTTCTACCATGGTATTTTGCTATTTCCACTATGGTTATACAAGATTTTCAATTTTTAGAATTCAAAATAATATATGCACTTATGCTACACAAAAGCTCAGTGCATTGTTTTGCAAAAATAATTTTTGGTTACATGCGGCTAATGTTGTGTACATTACACAAGTCTTATTTTGGTTGGGTTAGCTAGCATTAAGCTTAATGCTAGTGGGCACTATCATGATAATGCCCTGGCAGGTTAGACATAATTCCGGCCAATCCTAACCCTAAATCTAGGTTCAAAATTTTTGGTTACACATCGCTAATACCATGTAACATTATAAAAGTCTTGTTTTGGTAATCTAAATCAAGTTGGGTCAATTGAAATAATTAAAATTATAATATACAATATCATATTAAAATCTAAAAATAGTCACTTTTTAGTAACCATGGTGGAAATAGCAAAATACCATGTGGAAATAGGCAGTCCCTATTTTAACAAGATTTAGCTCCCATTCATATGTTGGATTATTCAGAATAGTGAATAAAATCTCATGGTTTCAATATATTAGATTGGGTGCTATATAGTCCTAATTTGAATCTGATCAAAAATCTTTGGGAACGTCTTGATTCAATGTTATGTAATAGAAGGCTAGCACCCAAAACTCATGAAGAATTGGTTATATAAAAGAAGAATGGCATAAAATATCACTCGAGTATATTCATTCGCTTATTTGTAGTATGTTTGCTCACATGATGGCAATTTATAAGGCCAAAGGATAGTATTCAAAATATTAAAATGTGTTTTTTTTTAGAATTTAGTTTTAAAATAGTTTTTTTTTATTTTATATAATGAATGTAATTATATTTTTTTTTTTTTTTTTAAATGTTAAAGGTGAGACCTTGCTTTTATCTTTATTAAATTTAATAGAAACTTTTTACAATACTGAAAGAAATTTCATTTTTTTAAATCTAATGCTAAGAATAAAAACTCAGACATATATCCAAGTAAACCTAAATACTTATCTGCGGCCTAAACCTAATGTAATTATATTATATAAAATATAATAAATAAAAATCACATATATTGGTAAATTTGATGCTTTAATGTTTCTTATGAAATTTCTGTACTTCTGAGTACTGTAGTTATCCAGATATCTGCAGAATTAATCGGATATCCATAGGATCAATTGGTTATCTATAGGGTTATCCGGTTATCCGTAGGTTTATCCAGTTATCCGCAAAATAAAAACTGATAGTTATCCGTATCTGGCTTTCATAAAATGGGTAGAGTAAAATGGGTAATTGGATATCCGGGTCCAAGCACTACCTAACTTGGCATGGTTAACATTGCCAATAGTAAACTTTTAAAAAATTATTAAAATAAATATCCAAATTTTTACTAAATATGTTACGTTATATTCCAAAAAGGTAGAACCTTATTCTATTTAAGAAATCCTCAATCATCAAGAGATTATCTTAAATTGGTTCACCAGTACTACTTAAAATTTTTTTATTTAGATTGTTTAGTGCCTTTAAGATATTGCTTTTCCTCTTTCATACATTCATTTTCAATTCATTTTTGTCTTCACGCATCTTGTTTTTGTGCTTTTTCTAGCTCATGAGCTATTTTATTTTGGGTAGTAACTTCATTATATGTTGCTTTTCTTGGATCTGTTTTTTTGCCTCTTTCTCTGCTTCTCTTAACTGATGTAAGAATTCTTCATTCATGAAAAGCTGGGAAAAAGGCATAGTTTTTCTTCTTTTTCTTATAACCAGCTGTGATTAACTTTGCTCGATATTTAAATATTAGATGCAAAGGGCTGGTACCAGGATTTTTTAAGGTATCAAGTTCTTCTTGTAGGTGCTCAACTTTTTCATTTAGGATCTCAATTTCAGACATTAACTCTTTTTTTGTAGGTTTTTTTTAATAAAGCATAGGTGACCTGGAGCTGACTTTGAAGATGAAAACAAAGTAGTTGAAAACGAAAAAATCGAAGTTGAAGAAGTTGAAGGCAAAGAAGTCAAAGACAAAAAAGAAGACAAAGACAAAAATAATAAAGACAAAGAAAATAGTAGAAACAAAGAAGATGATGGGGATGATTGTAGGGTATCAATTCTTTTCGTAGTTAACAAAGATTCAAGAAGGTCTGGGCTAATAGCATTGGGATTGAATAGCCATATACCTCTAGATCTAAAGGCATTACATATAGTAGTAGGTGTGTAGGTTCTAACGTAGACTGACCTTAAAACTTTTGCAAATATATACTTGGTTACAAGCTTTCTGTTATTTTTAAATCTAAACTTTTTACACTTATTATTATAAAACTTTTTTAGTGTGGTGAACGGCAATTCAGCTAGCTTAGAACATGGGTAGTATGAGGGGAGCATATAAAAAAGTATGTCATTTCTATAACAAAAGTCAACACTAATATAGTTGACATGGCTCTTATGGCCATCCATAATTAGCAAAACAAGGCATACAGATGAAATAGAGCTAACAAAATGCTCAATGTATTTTTGAAACAGGCACTCTAGCATGTATTCTATTTCAGTAAATTCCATAATGGAGCCAGCAAGAGCGCTATTTAAAAGACCTAAAATCATTTGTTTACCTTTAAAGATAATTAATGGTGGAATGTATGTCCTGGCAGCTGAGATAGTTGGACATACAGAAATATGGGAGTGAGTCAGCAGAAAAGGGACAAATTTTTTCTAAGTTAAAGTTTTCTTGATTTTAAGCTTAAATATCCTAACAACTATCTTAATAAATTTTAATTCTATATAATTTCAAGATTAAAATAAAAAAATTTTTAGCAAATTTAATTAAATATTTGTCAAGATATTTTAGTTTAAAAATTAAAAAAATTTTACTAAAAATGATTTGTTACTTTTCTACTGACTCACCCCATATGTTTATGAGAGTTTCCTGGTGAAACCTTATGCACTTGATGTGCTCCTTTCTTGGCTAAAACTTTTTGAAGATTGGGTTTGATTACGAATCCTGTCTCATCCTATAAAAAAAAATTAATAAAAAAAATGAATCGAATTAAATAAAAAAAAAATAAATAAAAAACATCAATTTAAAAAAAATTGATTCAAAATATCGATTCAAAAAAAAAAAGCACTTCAAAAATTGCTTCAAAAATCGCTTCAAAAAAAAATCAATTAAAAAAAAAACTGTACTATGTTTCAAATTCAATAGGGAGTAAGTGAATACTTCTTACTAATTTTTTCAAGCTTGGCAAAATGATCACTAACAATAATAGAGTTGGCTTTTTGTGTGCGAGCTTAATTTAGAGCTTGTGAAACACAGAATGAAAGCTCTGGATGGTCACTCATGAAGCACTGCCACTATTTTTAGTTCAGACCATTTTCATTAAAAGGATTGGGTCATTTTCTCTTATGAAAAATATCCATCACATACTGGCTTATGCCAGACTTTGTTAATCCAAAGCCAAGCTTTTGCATGTCAAGACAGTAACCAACAAGCTGTCCTTCTTTATGGCTTGTTAGAACTTTAGCTCAACCTGGAGGAGGGAGAGGGCCATCATTTTTGATAGCATGTCTAAGCGAGGTTTCTGAGACGTCATAATCATGTGAAATGATGCTTTTGATACTTAGGGTTTTCAAATTATTTGACAAATCTTTAATTGCCTTAAGAGCATTAGTAATAGCATCGCGTCAGGTTGTATAATCATTATACTTTGTTATAGTTTGCTTTAAAAATTTAAGAATACAATAAACTAATGCAATTTTCTTCATTGCCAACAGTTAGTCTTTATTAATATTGTAATATTTTACAACTTATTATAGTCAGACCTCCTAAATGCTACCCCCCTAAATGCTACCCCTCCTTAAATGCACGATAGAAGCGTGGGCCCACTATGGGACTTATAAGTAAATGCATGTTCTTTATTCTGCAAGTGCACACTATTTTTTTTGGCCCATTATATATAAAGTCCCTCCATAAGTGCACTCACATGATCAATAACCAATCAAAATTATAGATTTTTAAATATAGAAAAAGTACGATCTTTATGTTTTGTAGCAATATTAATTGTACTGTATCATTGTAATTGTTACTTTTTTTTTATTTAATAAATTATACTAATAGTATTACATATCATTGCCTTTGTTGTTCTATTTATGCTTCGTTGCCATAATAAGATCTGTACTAAATGTTGGAATTGCAAGAATCATTTCTAATAAAATTTTGTAAAATGCTTGACAGCATTTGTATAGAAATTAGACAATTTCAGATAGCTTTGAATATAAAAATTCAATACGTCCAAAATTTCTATTGTAAAATAATATTAAAACTTGTGTATGTACATGCGTGTATATAATAAGTGGCTATATGCACACATGATCATAATTTTACCACGATACTATTGGCTATTCCCTAATTGCAACCCCCTCTAAATGCATGTCTAAGTGCTGGTCCCGACAATGTGCACTTAGAGGGGTCTGACTGTACAAGGATATTTAAAAATTGATTAGACAAATTTTTTTTAAATTATACAATTTTTTAAATTGAATAGACTAAATTTTTTTAAATTACATGATTTTTTATTTTGCTTTACAGTATATTAGTCAAGCCTTATATTTTTATACACGTCATGTTTTGTTTAAAAGTTAGTGAAAATAAGATATATGAGACTTAGAATCGCAACTATAAATTATTTTGGAAAAGTGACCCAGATTGGATCTGCAGGGGGCACTTAAAATGCATTAAAGTGATAAATACCTCAAGTTTAACGTGATTATAATTATGTAAAGTTATCAAATATCAAGCTTACTAATGGAATAACTTTACACAATACAAAAAATATCGATTTATTAACAAAAAATTTTGACTTTTACCATATTGTCATTTCTTGTTAAAATTTAAAATAATGAGAATTTATCTAATATAACAATTTCTCAGGATCTATGATTGAAATCATGTGATTTTGGTACCATTCGATTCGTCTCATTGAGATGAATCGAACGGTACCAAAATCACGTGAATGAGATCGGTAGATTCCAAAATATCTTGAATGCGTCAAATTAGATATATTCACCTTATATTTTATTAAAATTTCTGAGTTATACAAATTTTGGCTATATGGCACATACCAATATCGGCCAATCAAAATATCATATTACTTTGAACTAGAAGTTGGTTCAAAGTATAGTCTAACCTCGATATAGTTGTTTTTAACATAGTCACAAATTTTAAAAATTATATTTTTTATAATATATAAAAAATTAATTTATATATAATTACAATTACCTTAGTCATATTAAATTTTGGCTATCAACCTAGTAATTATATCAATATTTGACTGTAACTTGATTCAGGCTCTTTTGAACTGGAGGCTGGCTCAAAGAGAGGCTTTTTTTAACCAGAAGCTAGTTCAAAGAGATCTAATTTGGGTTATTTTGAATCAGAAGTTGGCTCGAAGAGACCAGAGCTGGCTTTTTTGATTGAAAGTTGGTTTGGTTAGATATGGGGTCTAGGATTAAATTAATTGTTTTAATGTAGACCTCTTTGGGGTTTAGGTTATTAGTGTAAACCCCGGGTCTATGATAAGACTACTCTATTAAATAATCGTAAGATAGATAGAGGTATTATGGCGAATAGGGGTATTATGGCGAATTTGCAATATTTTGCGATCCCATGATTCAAATCGGATAATTATTTCACCATTCGAATCCTCTTAATAAGAGGATTCGAATGGTATAAAAATCGTACATTTTGGACCACTAGATCACAAGATATGAAAGGCAGAATACTAAATTAGATATTATCGGGTATTATGACGAACTATCAGTTATACGTTGCAACAAAAAATGCATCGATATTACGAAGAACTACTAATAATAATGCGATAAGTTCAAAATTTAAAATAAAACCGATAAAATTTGATGCATTTTAGTTTGTAGCACAAATAATTACTGCAAATTTTGCTGCCTTATTAAATCCTTTACTAGTTACAAAAGGCATACGGTTCTCTTTGTCCTTCCGACATTATTACTATAGAAGCATTAGCTATAAAACATTAAAAGCAAAGTGCCAGAGGCTTCAAAAGCAGCTTTTGAAAAAGTGACGAGCTGCTAGTGTTCATACTTACATTTTTTTACCGTTTTTTTTCGTTTTTTTTTTCGTTTTTTTTTCGGTTTTGTTTCTGGGTTTTTTTTATTTTTTTCTTTCTTTTTTCAAGCGCGTTTCAAATGACTGATACGATAAATTTTAGATCAGTTGTCAATATTTACTTGCTCATTTTAATAAAAAGTAGAATTTATTGAACTAGCCCACGCGTTACATGAAAGTACATAGTTTGCTACGTTATCACGATACTTTAAAAATAGAAAAACTACGCGACACTTTTAAAGATTGTAATAAACTAACATGCCAACGGTCTCTTATATTACTCAGCGAAACGCTATTCAAGCAGCACTTAATGAATTAAATAAATGCTCTTCTAATTCTAAACCCCCAAGCGTTAATAGTATTGCAAAAAGTTTTGGAATTCCTGAAACAACTCTTCGATGTGCTATAAAAAATAATGGCCCTCTTAATCATTCAGGCCCACCAAATATACTTACCGAGCATAAGGAAAATCAGCTTGCGGGCTATTGTATTAATATACAAAGGCTCGGATTTGGTCTAACAAGATCTGGTGTTAACCATTGTGTAATGGAGATCTTGAGACTAAATAAGCGAACACATCCTTTTGGAAATAGTGGGCCAGGTCAAGATTGGTGGGCGCGCTTTATGAGGGATCATCCTGAATTATCGTTTTGTGTTCCCCAGGAGTTATCAGAAGCACGCGCCCAAAGAGCCAATGCGACTATTGTGAAGGATTACTTTGAAAAACTTAGTAAAGTTATTAATGAAAATTCACTCACTGCTACACAGATTTGGAATATGGACGGAACGGGTTTCACCCTTATTCCTAAATTTGAAAAAGTTGTTGCGCAAAAAGGTGCATGCCAAGTTCACAAAGTGGTACATGGAAATACCCACGAGCATATTTCTGTAGTACCAACTATTTCAGCTGCCAGGTTATGTATACCACTTTTATTTATCTATAAAGGTGTCCGTGCAATCCCAGGTCTATTAGAAGGCACACCTCCCGGGACCGTCATGGGTTTCATAGATACTGGATACATGCGTGAAGAACTTTTTCAGAAATATCTTAATCATTTCGTTAATTCCATTCCACCCACCCGTCCAGTTCTATTGATACTCGACGGCCACAAAAATCACATTAACTACATGAGTATTGACTTTTGTCGCAATAACGGCATTCTTCTTTTCGCATTACCACCTCATACAACACATGTTTTGCAGCCGTCCGAGTTACCATTTGCCAAATTAAAAAAAGAGTATGGCAAAGCAAGTGATAAATTTCATAATGACAGCAATGGCAAAATAGTTACCAAACATACCTTTGCAAAAATCCTTGGCCCCATTTTTACAAAAACTTATACGCCACTAGCGATTCGTAATGCCTATAGAACCACTGGGATATGGCCCTTTAATCCTAGTGCAATTGGTGATGATCGTTTAGACCCTTCATTAGCAACTGAACGGTTTAAAGATTCAACTTTAGATAATTTACTATCTGTTCAGCCGACTAGTACAATTCTAACACCACCAATTGCACAACCAAGTCAACTTCCTTCTACTCGCCTAAATATTAAAAATTTAAAAGAAAATTATATTTCACTTAAAAATGAAAATGACTTATTAAAGTCTCAGATTGTAAAACTAAGTGAAGAGCTAGAAACTTACAAGAACCCCGGAACATGTGCATTGCGTTTGGCACTTAAGTATCCGGTTTCGAAAGCTCAAAGTTCTCAAGAGGCGTCTGAAACTGTGTCATCTCCCCCTAAAATAAAGAGAAAGACACTCCCATTTGCTCGACTTTTAACTAATGAAGAAAGTTGGCAGCAAATAAAGGAGTTAAA
>QKWP01001445.1:41830-60744 GCA_003550325.1 Gigaspora rosea
GAAAAGAAATCCACAACACCGGGACCGCACGAAACACACAGACAAGGTGTGCAATACCGAAAAGAAATCCACAACACCGGGAACACACAAAACACTTATTACCGATAAAGCGCGCAACACAAAAAGAACGAAATTTTAACACAGAACACAGAAGTTCACCAAAGAAACATAATGGAAAAGACGTAAACTATGCACAAACCTTACAAAGCCACGAGCCCTAACAATTAACTTTACACTAACTTCGTTACGGCACCAACGACGGTTCCCACGACAGCTTCAGGCTTTTGAAGTGGCTCCAAAGACGGTTCCAACGATGTCTCCAGCAATGGCTCCAACGACGGCTCTAGTGACGCTCTAATAAAATAACAAAAAAAAATTAAATGTTAATAAATAAAAAAAAATAAAAATAAAATTTAAAAAAAAAATAATAAAAGCTTATCTGATTGGCCGATCTGTCATGAGGTCTAGAATAAAAAAAATTTTAATATAAACCTCTATGAGGTTTATATTATTAACGTAAAACCCGGGTCTAGGTTAAGGTTTTTCTTTTCTTAATTATGCGAAATGCGAAAAAATGGTCAATTATGCGCATAATATCGGATCACATAATCCTGGACAACCTACCCAGTTCTACCCCAGTATCGCATCAAAAATTCACCCACGTGATTATTGGCCAATAAAAGGCCATAATTTGGTATAACGTAACATGATCAGGAAAATTCAAAACAAACGTCTCAAAACGTTTTTGTCAAAAAAAGCTTATTTCTCATAGAAACCACTTTTTTAACTAAAAAAAAGTTTTCCTTGAACGATTTTACTATATAACAACTAAACCCAAACCCTAACTGAGTACTCACCCTAACCCTAACCTAACATAAAAGAACTTAAAAGAATTTTGGTTCTGATCACATGGGGTGAATTTTTGATGGCGATACTGGGGCAGATTTGCGCGACCAAATCAATAATACATCAAAATGTGCAAATTTTTAAAGTTCATTTATATTTATATTTAAGATAGATTAGATCTTGCATTTGTTAATTTACAAACGAATTCAAAATTTTCACCATGTTAAATACCTTTACAAAAAATTTTTTTGATCTTTTACCTCACGAGTTTTGGGCATTAGAAATTTTCATTGCCTGTGCTATTTTTAATGACATTTGTGCAGACAAACGCAATGTGTATTTTGCACTTTGTACTGAACTAAAGAAACTCGAAAGAAGTCCACAGACGTTCTGGGCAAGTTTTACAAATGAAAAAGTTAGTTGATTCACATGGAATTGATTTCAGAACAGAATTTTGGGATGACTACATCTTGAAATTTGATCTTTATGTTTTACTATCTGGGAACATTTTCTTATTATATAATCCTTTCTATAAAGTTCGATATCAATAAACTAAGCATGATGATGAATGATATAGAATTTTCAAAAGTACTAGGTGACATTATAAATGGGCATCTAGAGGATGGAGCTGAATCAACAAAAAAGAGGAAATTAGAAGAGTCAAATACTAACTCAGGTACCTCAACTACACCATCCAAAAAAAGAAACAAAGGAATGCCCCGTAAGATATAGTTAATTTTTGATATCTGAATTTTTTCATAAAATTTCATTTACTCAATATTCCATCCATAAATAAAAATTAGCAGAGTCAGAAATGGACTCGGATATATCACAGAATGGTACATTGATAATTTTTACATCTGGAATTATTTTAATTATTTTCATACCTTTTTGCATTTACTCAATTATTCCATCCGAAAATAAAAAATTAGAAGATTCAGATGCAGATTCGAATGCTTCAAGTGCATCATCCAGGAGAAGGAATGACAGTACTTAGTAAGATACAAATAATTTTTTGACATCTGAAATTTTTTTTATAATATTTTTTTTTGCTCAATTAAATTGGTTTGTCAATAGGGAAGAAACTTAGCCAGGAACAGGCGCTATCTTGTATCCCACCAACAGTAAATTATTTGTGGGATACAAGCGATAACTGTTGATCTCTTTTTGGTCTTGAACGATCTGATTGGAAAAGACTATATTTTTTCGAAGCAGAAACCTTCTGATTTCGCTTACAACAGAAGGCCAGATGCCACTTGACGCTATAAAAATAAAATAATTATCCCGATCGAGTTCAAGAGGAAACTGGTCTTGACATTAAAAAGCGGGCAGTTGAATTATCTTTCGGACAACAAAACCAAGAATGTAGTCAATCAAGTCTACTTCTACATGGCTGAATTAGGGCTACAATATGGGGTGCTTTCCACCTATAATAATCACTGGTTCTTGTTTCGTCTGAAAGATAATCCAACTGAACTACGGATTTCACCTGCTTTACCACGAAATTCGACCTCTCCACCGGTCTTAAAAGCGTATGCTTACTTAGTGCATGTTGCAAAGGATGTCCTGGAGTCTTCCCATCCGAACATAATACCTAATTTAATCAGAAGGATTGGTGGGGAAAAATAACCAGATAAAGATAGGTGCTGTCATAATTATTTTCTCTGTTTTCCCTGTTTGCTAAAAAGTTTTAGAAAAAGAACAAAGTTCACCAAAGCGTTCTATTCCTGCTTGTAAATGAGTTTTTCACAATTTGTCATTAATAGAGAAAAGTTTGATTAATTCTGAACGCGAAGCAATTATTTTACAGCCATCATCATTGTATTCATTAGTTTTAAATAGCGATAAGTTTCTTCTTCAGTTATAAAAAGTCTATTTTGGTTCCATAGTTTAAATGATAGGTTCTTATAATGCTATCATCAGCCACATAAACAATAGAAGTTTTCATTCTCAGGCGTAGGGTATAGACCGCTCATTAAGAGCTTTTTCTAAATTCTTATCTTTATCTTTGACTTCGATAATAATAAGAGCATTATTCTTGTTATTTTGACTGGTTAAATAATATCAGCATCATGACAGCTAGGAGTTTTTTGGTTTAAAAAAGATCTTCTCATTTGATTTTTTTGGGCATAATAATTACTTTGCTTGGCTATGTTTCTCCACCATTAGCTTTTTATACTCTTTCATGCTCTGCTTGGCCAGCTCATTATAAAGTCGTTCTTGTAAAGAATATTAATTTTTTTTTCTAATAGTTCTAAATCTTTAAATTCAATATGCTTTATTAAATTAAATAAAGTAACACCCTGCCTTACTATTTGTTGTTCATGCCTACCTTCATTATAATTTCCCGCGCAATCATATCATGATCGGGAATCTTCCATGGGAAGATTCCCGGTCACAAATAATCACGTGAAAACTTATAATAAAGGTAGGCATGAACAACGTAAGTCAGGGTATTATTCATTTATTTCCTGTGAGGAGTTAAAAATTACAACAGAGAATTCCCGATGATCATATGATGCAGACGGCCCTTCGGGCCATCTGTATCCTATGATCATCGGGAATCTCTGTTGTAATTTTTAAGCTCCCAGGAAATAAATAATACCAATTTTTCTCTTATAAGCATCTTTACGACTTTTAACAATGGCCTCAAATTTCTTAAAAATTTCGTTTCATTGCTAAACTAGCTAGAAATTTTTTGACACAATAAAACAGCGTTCTTAAATTCTAACCGTTTATTTGATATTGTTTGATTACTGAGCTAAAAAAAAGTCAATCGGATGCTTCACGGATTTGAAAACGTTTTGTATTTCAGCCTCAATAAGTAATTATTGTTCTTCTTGCCCTTGCAAGTTCAAGAACAAACGAAAGAACAAGAACAATTGCTCTCCAATAGCGAGAAAGAAAACAGAGTGAATATATTAGCCAATATTAAGAAAAATTATTATTCCAATAGAGATTTATGTGATGATTTCCAGATTTTCCATTTTTTAAAAATTTTGGTCAGAATTTTTGCCGCCCAGGATTATTTGATAATCTCCATGTTTCTCAGCGATTCTTGTACGTAGTACGTAGTTCGTAGTTTAGGTCACGCAAAGTTTCTTTTTCGTTTAGCATTACATGAGGTTTGAAAATATGGGTCGGTCAGGTCTGTTTTTTTTTTTAATTTACTGTAAATTAATAAAATAATTTTCACGTAAAAGGCTATGCAAGGTAAATTATTCATTTCGCATAACAATGAATCAAAAAATTATGCCAACTGTCATATTTCTCCGTCAGCAATTACAGGAAATTAAGGTCCCATCAGGTGACACCGGATGAGAATAGCGAAAAAAATAAATATCAAAAATCGAACAATTGGATCTAAAAATTGAAAAAAAATGAGTCGGCGGGTAATGTGTGTGGCCTTAAATAAGGCAGTTTTTAGTTGAGTATTAAATTAACATCAATATTTAGGCTCAGGCATGAAGGGGGGTAAACAAACACATCACAAGAATATTTGATCAAATCTAGGTTGCTTTATTATTTTCACATTATTGTTATAAGTAATTGTTCCTAATTTATCTTTAAAATATAAACATCGAGAATTTAGAATGATAGAATGTACTTTAAATGCTTGATTATTTGGCTTCTGACCAACTTCAATAATAACATTGTATTCATCACTATTTTTAAGAAGCTCGTTTAAATTACAAGAAAGTTGCTCGAAAAACTTGGTTGTCATTATAATGAAATTATAATCAAATTTATAACGGTAACATTTTTAAACCGAGTAGTAGTTTGCCATACCCTTGTGTGTCGCAGTGATTAAAGAATATGATTGGCCAATTTGATCAGAAGGCCAGGTTCTTGGTTGTGTCCATTGAATAATAAAGTAAAAACATAACAATGAACGAATTTTAAATTTATATATAAGAAGTCTATGACTGATCGAATCACAATGGTATCACGTTTTGATGAGTATGATAAATATGTGATAGAATAGACCAAGATGTTTACTGCGAATTTTTGTGTAGGTAGTTATTTAAGGCATTATTCGGCTAAGTTACAAAATTTATATTAAACCGCTAGGGTTGGACAGTTGGACAGATTTTAGATACTTTTTTGACAGGAGGGTAAATTGGTCCCTTAACCAGACTTTTTACAGACAAACTACTTAACATTCATTCAATAATATGATTGATCAGAATTGGTTAGCCAATTAATAAAGTAAAAATATAGCATTTTTGAATGAATTTTAATTTTATTATGCTAACGATAATTTATGAGGCTAAGTGCTGAGAAAAGTATGAAATTACAAAAAATAATACTGGTAATTGTAAAAAATTAATATTCTCTATCAAATTTAATAAAAATTTTTTTATCAAATTTGATTATATCATAAAGAAATTAGTTTGTTTTTATGATTATTTTTTGTCAAATTCGTTTCTCTAACCCATATAAATAATAAATTTTATGTATTAAACATTTAATCTATTTCTTACACAACAAAAGCATGCTTAGAGCTTAGAGCAGTGTTGGTATTTCAAATAACCGATGAATAATTGGTCATTGATCATTTGGTCATTTACGTTTGAAATGACTAAATGTCCTGGTATAAAAAATTTTAAATAAAAATTGTTCGCACTCTTTTTATATATAGTCTAACTTTGTACTTTGAATACTGTACCATATATTAAAAATTTCTCACGATAATTAATATAGTGTAACTTCTAGCTTCTGGATTTATTGTTACGTTCCACTTTAAAAAATCAGCTTCTCGCTAACATTAAGCACTTTAAAAAAGTCTATAAAGATATGATTCTTTATAGTGATTAATGGACAAACTATTAATTTTCCATTTTAATAAAATTCTTCAATAGAATTAGCTAAATGGAACAAAGTTAGGATTCAATGTTCTTATACATTAAAAATGAAGCGCAAAAGAGAAAACGAACAAATGAAATACTATTTATAAAACATCAGTTATAAATAATGTTTATTGAATTAAATATTTTTATATGATACAGTATATTAAAATTTATTATTCTTTATACTGTATTATTCGTTAGCAACTAAAATTACAAATTGGAAATTCATTGATTATTTTTTTAAATTATTGATTGTTAATTTACGTTGGTTCAATACCCACGCGTCATTTGGTTCAATTTCTAACGATCTATCTAAATCTGCAAGTGATTCCTTATATTTTCCCACACTGCGGTAAGTCGCTCCACGAATTTTTAACGCAAATGCATCATTTGGTTCAATTTCTAATGATTTGTTTAAATCTGCAAGTGATTCTTCATATCTTTTCATCATGCGATAAGTCTCTCCACGAAATGCTAATGCATCTGTATTATTTGGTTCAATTTCTAATGATTTGTTTAAATCCGCAAGCGATTCTTCATATCTATTCATCGTGCAATAAGCTTAAGTAATGCAAATGCATTATTTGGTTCAATTTCTAATGATTTATTTAAATCTACAAGCGATTCTTCATATCTCTTCATCCAGAGATAAGTCTCTCCACGATCTGCTAATGCATCTCATTATTTGGCTTAATTTCTAATAATTTATTGAAATCTGCAAGTGATTCTTCATATTTATCCATCCAGTAGTAAGTTTTTCCACGATTGAATAATGCATCTGTATCATTTGGTTCAATGTCTAATGATTTGTTTAAATCTGCAAGTGATTCTTCATATCTCGACATCATGCGATAAGCTTTGCCACGACTACGTAATGCAAATGCATTATTTGGTACAATTTCTAATGATTTATTTAAGTCTGCAAGTGATTCTTCATATCTCTTCATCCTGCGATAAGTCTCTCCACGACTTCTTAAAGCAAATACGTCACCTGGTTCAATTTCTAATGATTTATTTAAATCGGCAAGTGATTCTTCATATCTTTTCATCATACGATAAGTGTTTCCACGATTTTTTAATGTAAGCGCACTATCTGGTTCAATTTCTAATGATTTATTTAAATCTGCAAGTGATTCTTCATATTTATCCATCCAGTAATAAGTTTCTCCACGACATCTTAATGCAAATGCATCATCCGGTTCAATTTCTAATGATTTGTCTAGATCTTCAAGAGATTTATCATATTCTTTCATTTTACAATAAACGACTCCACGATTTTTCAGTGCAAACGCATTATTTGGTTCAATGTCTAATGATTTAGTTAAGTCTACAAGTGACTCTTTATACCAGCCTATTTTAAGATAAGCTTCACCGCTTTTTCTTAATTCCGATGCTTTATTTGATTCAGCAATAGAAATACTATCTCGTGAAGGTAGAGTCGTAGGCAATTAATGCGAGGAGGTAAACATGTGAAGTAATAGTGATATTCCTATTCGATGCCATAAATTTTGGCATAATGTCTGCCCACAAAGTTGGTTCAAGAAGTTTTTGATAAGGCCGGATTTTATCAAAAATATCTTCACCAGAAATTTGAAAATAGCGAATTAAAGGGAGACAATTTTGAAGTGAATTTTTTAATGTTAAAAAATGCTCATCAGACCATTGTCAAAATTAGGAGGTAGAGAAGGGTTTTGAGCAATTCCCCATTTAATGACGTAATCCCGAATTTTTCCTTCATCCATTTGTAAATTATCAAGTTTCAAGATAAAAATTAAGGTATTTTCTGAAAGAGTAAGAAACTCATCTGATTCAAAAATAATATTTGGATGTTTAGCAATAATATTTGCGCAAAATTGTTACAAATCTTTTAAATTATCATTCTTAAAACTGGCTTGATAAACACGAGAAAAGTTAAGGCGTAACCAGGAAGAGTTATTCTCAAGTAGAAATAACTGGACGTGCTTAATCAACTCTTCAAGACCAAACTCACTAGAAGCAACTAAAAGTTCAAAAACAACTGAAACATTTACCATTTCTAAAGAAACGGTGCCATTATAAATATACCTACATGGTATTATAAACGTCAATACTTTTGAAACTTAATTTTTGTATTGCATTTATTAATACTTACTTGATGATAATATCGCATACTTCAATAGAAACGTTAGGATGCTTTATTATTTTCACATTATTGTTATTATAAGTAATTTATCTTTAAAATATAAACTTCGAGAATTTAGGATGATAGAATGTACTTTAAATGCTTGATTATTTCCAACTTCAATAAAAACATTGTATTCATCACTATTTTTAAGAAGCTCGTTTAAATTACTAGAAAGATGCTCGAAAAACTTGGTTGTCATTATAATCATTATAATGAAATTATAATCAAATTTATAACGGTAAACCGAGTAGTAGTTTGTCATACCCTTGTGTCGCAGTGATTAAAGAATATGATTGGCAAAAGGCCAGGTTCTTGGTTGTGTCCATTGAAGGAAGTCAATTAATAAAGTAAAAACATAAGAATGAACGAATTTTAAATTTATATATAAGAAGTCTATGACTGATCGAATCACAATGGTATCACGTTTGATGAGTATGATAAATATGTGATAGAATAGACCAAGATGTTTACTGCGAATTTTTGTGTAGGTAGGGTTATTTAAGGCATTATTCGGCTAAGCTACAAAATTTATATTAAGCCGCTAAGGTTGGAAAGATTTTAGACACTTTTTTGACAGGAGGTAAATTGGTCCCTTAAATAGGTTGGGACCAGACTTTTTAGGGACCGGACCTGACACCAGACGAACTACTTAACATCCCTATCGATGAATTCAATAATATGATTGATCAGAATTGGCTGAATCCATTGAAGGAATTGCTTGATGCCCTAAATGTTATTAGTCAATTAATAAAGTAAAAACATAGCATTAGTGAATGAATTTTAATTTTGTTATTTGCTAACGATAATATATAAGGCTAAGTGCTGAGAAAAGTGTGAAAATTACAAAAAATAATACTGATAATTGTAAAAAAATTAATATTCCCTATGATTATTTGATCAAATTTAATTTATCAAATTTGATTATACCATGAAGAAATTTGGTTTTTTTTTATTTGTCAAATTCGTTTCTCTAACCCATATAAAAGAATAAATTTTATGGATTAAACATCTAACCTATTGCATATGGTTCTTTCACAACAAACCATGCTTAGAGCTTAGAGCAGTGTTGGTATTTCAAAATAACCGATGAAAAGAATTGGTCATTGGTCATTTGGTCATTTACGTTTGAAATGACTAAATGTCCTGGTATAAAAAATTTTAATAAAAATTGTTCGCACTCTTTTTATATATAATTTAACTTTGTACTTTTAATACTGTGCCATATATTAAAAATTTCTCACAATAATTAATATAGTGTAGCATTTAGCTTCTGAATTTATTGTTACGTTCCACTTTAAAAATCAGCTTCTCGCTAACATTAAACACTTTTAAAAAGTCTATAAAGATACGATGCTTTATAGTGATTAATGGACAAACTATTAATTTTCCATTTTAATAAAATTCTTCTTGAATAGAAACGGCTAAAGTGGAACAAAGTTAGGATTCAACTTCTTATACATCCAATAATAAACTTCTCCACGACATCTTAATGCAAATGCGTCACCCGGTTCAATTTCTAATGATTTGTCTAGATCTACAGGAGATTTATCATATTCTTTCATGTTATAATAAACGACTCCACGATTTTTCAGTGCAAACGCATTATTTGGTTCAATGTCTAATGATTTAGTTAAGTCTACAAGTGACCCTTTATATCTGCCTATTTTAAGATAAGCTTCACCGCTTTTTCTTAATTCTGATGCTTTATTTGATTCAGCAATAGAAATACTATCTCGTGAAGGTAGAGTCGTAGGTAAATTAATGCGAGGAGGTAAAACATGTGAAGTAATAGTGATATTCCTATTCGGTGCCATAAATTTTAGCATAATATCTGCCCACAAAGTTGGTTCAAGAAGTTTATGATAAGGCCGGATTTTATCAAAAATATCTTCACCAGAAATTTGAAAATAGCGAATTAAAGGGAGACAATTTTGAAGTGAATTTTTTAATGTTAAAAAATGTTCATCGGACCATTTGTCAAGATCAGTAGGTAGAGAAGGGTTTTGAGCAATTCCCCACTTAATGACGTAATCCCAAATTTTTCCTTCATCCATTTGTAAATTATCAAGTTTTAAGATAAAAATTAAGATATTTTCTGAAAGAGTAAGAAACTCATCTGATTCAAAAATAATATTTGGATGTTTAGCAATAATATTTGCGCAAAATTGTTGCAAATCTTTTAAATTATCGTTCTTAAAACTGGTTTGATAAATACGAGAAAAGTTAAGACGTAACCAGGAAGAATTATTCTCAAGTAGAAATAACTGGATATGCTTAATTAACTCTTCAAGACCAAACTCACTAGAAGCAATTAAAAGTTCAAAAATAATTGAAACATTTACCGTTTCTAAAGAAACGGTGCCGTTATGAATATACCTACATGGTATTATCGACGTCAATACTTTTGAGGCTTATTTAAATATTTCATATTATATGTATTTATTAATACTTACTTGATGATAATATCGAATACTTCAATAGAAACATTAGGTTGCTTTATTATTTTCACATGATTGTTATTATAAGTAATTGTTCCTAATTTATCTTTAAAATATAAACTTCGAGAATTTAGAATTATAGAATGTACTTTAAATGCTTGATTATTTGGCTTTTGACCAACTTCAATAATAACATTGTATTCATCACTATTTTTAAGAAGCTCGTTTAAATTACTAGAAAGTTGCTCGAAAAACTTGGTTGTCATTATAATGAGAATTATAATCAAATTTAGTAACGTTAACGCCCTTATACGGCGATCTCAACTTTGTGATACGTTTAATTTCTATAAGGGTGGTTCCCGCGCTTATTAGCTAATATACATTGTCCGTATTTAGCGAAAAACTACCTTAAAAAGGATATTTACCGTAACGCAAAGTTAAGAGCGTTGTATATAATATATGCTCTTGCTCTTGCCTTTGTTCATGCTCTTGCTCTGCTCTTGCTCATGCTCATGCTCTTATTAGCACGATGATATTGTTGCATTTACGGGAGTGTAAGAAAAATTTTGCAAATTTAATTGATTTTTGGAAAAATAAATTGTTTTTCATAGATACATATACGTGATCTTTTTATTTTTCACTTTATGTTTTTTTTGCTTTCGGATTTTTTGCCGTGTTGATGCTTTGATAATCAATGACTTGCTTCTTTGACGAACAAAATGTTCATAGTCTTTGTAGTATAGTTTTTTTTTTTTTTTTGCATTACGGTAAGCATTTTTCGGTGATGATCTACAGTGGCTTAGCCAATTTAATAAAACTTTTTTTCCTCGATAATATTGTAATCTAAAATTACAACGAGACCTTAGATTCAAGGATCCCGAAATAATTTTGGAATATCCCCCGAACATGCAAAACTTTTACTAGTATAATATAGTAGTTAAAAAGCTATTTACTTTTACAAAACTACAACTTTTTTTCGTTAATATGAAAATTCGTATTAAACCCACTCATTAGTTTAGAACCCACCTATTAGTTTAGAATCAAATTGTCATATACGACAAGACTCAGATATCTTTTGTACTAGATCCACTAGACCCAGGTGTAAAATTCAAAATCTACACGTTTTCTTTAAATAGCTAAAACTGTCCATTTAAAAATTTTTTTTTCTAATAATACTGTACAAACTCTCAATATACTAGATCCGAATCTAATATAAGGTTTAACGATGGGCAAATGTAAGAGGCCTGGGGACATGGAATGAAGATCTAGGCTAGAACTGATATAAAAATCGGTATCAGCTTTTTTTTTTTTATTTTTTTTATTAGAGGATGTCTAAAGCCATGTTCAGTCATATGTTTTTATTTAACTAAAGTTAGGGTAATGGTTAATTTAGAGTTAGGGTCAGGACATGTTATAGTAAAATTGTCCTCCCGATATTTTTATTAATGCACCAAGATGGGTTTAGACTGTTGTTATGGCTTTAGACAACCTCTTTTATTAATACGAAAGTTTTGTTTGTTTCTAATTAGCTTGGTCAATATATAACGTGCTGCCTTACCAATTACATTCTAATATACTTTAGAAGGCGTAAATAATATATTTAGTAATTGAAGATATGCGTATAACGATAATTTCATTGCCCGAGTCATATTTCTATTTTTCTTTTGTAGTTTACATTTCACCAGGGACGTGGAATGATCTAGAATGAAACTGATATAAAAATAAATATCAGTTCACAAGAAGACTAAAAATCTGCATTCAGGTAGGTAAAAACCTATTAAGTATCATATGAGTTGGGGTCAAAAACAATACTATGCATTTAGAGAGGTTTTTTATAAACCATGCATTTAGAGAGTTTGGCTGGATATTGTTATAATGAAGGAATTGGAGTTAAAAACGATAAATATAAGACTTAATTCATTATACGAAATGCAGATTTTATTCAATTGGGTGCGTTAGTTGAAACGCATTTAGACGCCCCTTAAGAATATTGGTATTATAAATATTATAGTTGTAATATATATTTAATTAATAAAAAATATATACTGTCAAGAAATTGAATATGTGCGAGCAATGTGTTATAATTTAAAAAATACAATATTTTAAAATGTTAATTGCAATTTGCAATCTATGCGTTGACTAATATAAACTTATTCAACTTATTATTACACAGTAAAATAATACACTATATACATTTTCTAAACGTGATCGCATAATTAGAGTAAATTCAAATTCTGTCTATCTTCTAAGATAACCATTAAATAATTACTAACACTAATCCTTAACCCAAACTTTTATAACAGTGAACATCAGGAAGTTTCACAACAAACCTAACTTAAATCGCCTTATGTTCACTCTTTTCAACTCCAATTCCTTCACCATAACAGAATCCGATGTTATATGTTCCATTGGCATACCCTATTTTTGCAGAATTTATGATAAATGAATGTGTTTGTTCATCTTTTTCAACTCAAATTCTTTCAAAAGATGATATCAAACGTTATATGTTCCAGTAACATTCCCTTTTTCTACAAATTAGTAATTTTTGGCAATGAACAAATGCCTTATGTTCTATCCTTTCGACTCCAATTTTTTCATCATAACAATATTCAGCATTATATTGTTCCGCTAGCATGCCCCATATCTGTCGATTTTTGATAATAAGTGATTGCCTATTAAAACTAAAGATTCAAAAGGTAGGTGTTATCGTTGTGACATTCTTGAGGGTATATTTGACTTTTAGTTAAAAATTATTATTTTTTTCAATTAGAGTTCTACAAGTTCCAGGTATGGTGCTGTTAAAACATAGTACCTAGATAGCCAGGCTGCAGAACCTTACCTAGAAATCTGCACAGCATTCTTGCTAGGTGCATCTACTAGAGCTTCTCTTCTTATCTAAGTTATTATCATGCTGTTGCAAAGTGCAGCTGCTAACGCTTTCCCTTCTTTACTATAAATATTCAAAGAAGTTAGCATAGTGTTTATTTGCTAAGCTTGTCTCAACAATAAGCGAATTTTAAATAAAAAAAATAGCAAATAAAGAGAAATTAAATAATATAGTAGAAATCTTATGTTCATCCTTTCGACTCCAATTCCATTATTGTAACAATATCTAGCATTATATTGTTCACAAACTTACTATTAAAACATAGTGCCTGGGTAGCCGGGCACTCGCAGAACCCTACTACCAAGGTACCTAGAAGTCCATATGGCATTTTTGCAAGGCGCATCTACTATAGCTTTCCGGTTTATTACTACGTTATTGCAAAGTGCAGCTGCTAACATTTTCGCTTCTTTACTATAATATTCAAAGAAATCAGTGTGATATTTATGCGAACATGTTCGCTAAGCTTGTCTCAATGAACAAGCGAATTTTTAAATAAAAAAAAAGGTTGAATAAAAACAAATTAAATAATACAGAAATTACCAAATTATGATCTTTATACTTACAGAGCCGTGACGATTAAAATGGATTGAACTTGATCTGCACGGGCACCGAAACAGAAAGGTAGCTGTGTGAAAGACTTATTTGCGGCAGATTTAGACAACTATATTCGCATGTTTAACAGATCTATGTATTAATAATTATGCTAAATTTTTACTTAGGAAAATGCTGACTGAGTTCACCCGATTTTTATGCTTGATAATCAATAAAGTCTATAATGAATTTTTTTAATTACAAACTCAGACAATTTCTGTGTCCGAATATGTCTGTGTCTGACAAATATTGCGCGGTCAATGTCCGATACAATCTATTTACTCGGACATAATTCGGACACAGACATTGGACAATGTCCGAAATTGTCCGAGTCCACTGGACTATGTCTGGTGACAACACTGGCGTACAGATTTTTGATACCTTATGTTCATCCTTTTCAACCCTAATTCCATTTTTATAACAGACACCAATGAAAAATACTCCACAAGAATCATTCATTTCTGTAATAATTGAATGCTTTGTGTTTATCCTTTTGAACTCATTTACTATAACAATAGAAACTTGCAAGAACAATTTGAATCATAGGATTGGTTTGATTATCTAATAATATTTGCTGGATTTTGCTTTTTTTATTAGAAATTGTTCTAATGTTTCAAGAATTGATTTAGAATTTTTGTTTTTCAATTTTTCTTCATTATAGAGATTACACATTTCTTTAATAATTTATTTAGAAAAGTTTGTAAAAAATCTTTTAAATTGTTATCTTCTAACTAGGATTTACATAAAGCAAAATACTAAAAGGTAAATTTTGTTTAAACTTAAATTTTGCTTATGTATTGTGACACAAATTATATAATGTGATCAAGTATAATTGAAATTGAATTAAAGAATTAAAAAATGATGAAATAATAAATAATTACATCTGATTCTGGAATTCGATTGATAGTTTTATAATCTTGTTGTTAATACGTAGTGAATACAAATAGCTATACGAATAGTTTATTTAGATACACTGATTAATAAAGCTTTTTATACTTATCGCTAAATATGTGTGAATGAAAAAAACCTGATGTTCTAAATCCATCAATTACAAAATTAATAAATAATTGTCATATTACCAACTAATTCGTGTGAATGATCGATCAAATCAAAAAATACCATGTAATGTTAAATATTTATACCTTAATAAACCGATTAAAAAATAATCATACATATTAATTAAAGATTAATACGAATTAATGCCAATGAGTTATAAATCTTAATGAATTTAAATACGTACCTTAAATGCATTGATTAATATGTAAATAATATTCACTGTACAGTCAAACCTCCCTAAATGCAATTCTCACTAGTGGAATATATACAGTTAAATGTTGTTATTAAAGGTTGAAAGGATGAACATAAGACATTAGGATATTATACAATATCTGCAAATACCGTATATTCCTGAAAATAAGCACCCTTTTTTGGCCAAAAAATTACACAAAAACAAGATGTTGCTTATTTTCAAAATATTGAGTTTTTTGAAAAAATTGAAAAACACACTAATAAAAAGTGTCCAAATAACACCAAATTTTTAATATAAATGTATTTTTATGCACTGAACAACTTTACTTATTCAACTTTTGAAGTTCACTTAGTAAAAAAAAGTTTTATATGTAGCAACTGCTAACGCATTTTTTGAGATTTTTGAAAAAATCAAGGGAGTTGCTTATTTTGGGAAATCTACGGTATGGGTTACACTATTGGATTGTTGTCAGTTGCAGAATGTTATTGAAATGGAATTGGAATTAGGTTTCCACTAACTCAAATCAAATATTAGATTGATTTGAATTTGATTTTTTTTTTTTTTTTTTTTAAGATGAGGTCATGCCTCTGGATTTTATTGGATGTATATTGATCACTACACATTACTGCTTACGATCTTTATACTATCTACTAAGTACCAAGACTTGGACTATTTATCCATAATCTAAACCTACCAGAGCCTACTATATTCCCGTTTATATAGCCAGCCTGGTTTTTGTACATCCCTTCCCAGCTGTTGATTTAAATTTGATTTGATTTGTTCAAATCAAATATTGAGCTAATTTGAATTCAGTCAAATCAAATTAAATCAAATATAAAGTTAATTTGTATTTGATTTGATTTGTTATTCGATTAATATAAACTGTCTATTTTATATAATATAAGTTGTATATAGTATATACAATTGAAATAAAAAAGCACTAGAATTTACTATATACTTCCACATAATCGCATATATATCTATAATCTCTACCATATGCATATCTTAATCTTTGTTGCATACTATTACCTTTTCATATAAGCCTTAATTTCATATAAGCTACGAATAAGGTCATCCTTGTGATAATAACCCTAGCTTCAACATTCTCAAAAAGTACTTATATTAGCCAATCATACAAATGTCAGTCTATAAGGTATATAATACATTTGATATGCATAGAATTTATAAATATATTTATACATACATACATACATTCAACAGTTTTATAAATTTATTATCTAGCCATGTCATAAAATACTATTAATGTCTCTATTCACCAATCGTAGTGTTATTTTGCAAGTTGAAATTCTTTAGTGCCATCTATATCTTCGTTTTTCACTCGTCACTTTTGCATTATAAACTGATCCCTATTATAAACATTATCTAATCTACTAAAAATAACTCGCTAAAATATATCTTAGCTTAAATTAAAAGATTCGAAGTAAAAAATTTTTAAAATTATTAAATAAAAAGACTAATTTAAATTAAAAATTTTAAATTTACAATGAAAATTTTTGATTCTTGAATTTAAATAGCTATTGTCAATGCATGTCTGATTAAACTTGACAAGTAAAATTTCAGCATTCTCCATGTTGAATAGCATGATTCGAATGCCACTCAAACTGCTATTCGAACTGCTATTCAATACTATCATATAATTTCACGGACATGCATGTTTACAAAATTATGTAATAGTATTGTTAAATAGCAGTTTGAATAGAAGTTTGATTGTTATTCAAATTATGCTATGTAAATTTTTTAATTACACATACATTAAATGTTAGTCAAAAGAAAATAGCCAATTGAAGAGTACAAATTTTGTCTATTTTGAATCAGAATCTGAACATAGCAAAAGAAGAAAAAAGCGAAACTAATGCTTAAATCGATCTTGGCTAAGAATGCGAATAATTAAAACCTCAATACTCATTTTAAATCAATGATCAAAATCTAAATTTTATAGTTATTAAGTTGCCCAATTAGATTCTGTTCTTTATTATTTAATACTATAAATTATTTAGTTTTATAAGTTTTTTGGTTGTTTTAAAATTATACCAGAACTTAATTAAATAAAATCTTCAGTATTTACAACAGTATTTGCACTTTAAACCAAATTATATAAATAATAATATATATTATTAATAATAACAAATATAGCCATTATAAAATGGCTAAATGTAACCTATCAATTTAAAGTTTAAATAAAATAATACACATCAACAACAACTACAGCCATTAAAAAAATGGCTAAGTACAATTTTCATTAACAAAATACATCTATTATAAAGTGGCATAGTACAAACTATGAACTTAATATTTTTAATAACAAAATGTGATTTAATAATAAACTTAGCTTTTACTTTTTGTAAAAATTTATTTAAAAAGCAGAGAACATTTTATAAAAATTTTAGTCTTCTAAATAAATATAATATAAAACAATTATTCTTTAGAATCGATTTTAAATCTATAATCAATTTCGAAATATGTAGAAATGATTATTGCACTTTGCAAAAAGATGTGCTCTCTGCAGATCACAATATTATATAAAAATCAAAGATTCTGTAGATTTTAAAAATCTTACCAATTTCAAATAAATATAAATATAACTAATTGAAAATATGGATTAATAGCAATTTAGAATCTCAGAAATTTTATTACAAAAATCATGAGGTCACATCTTTTTGCAAAGCACTATAAATCATTTGTTTAGAATTAAAAATCGATTCTAATTCAATTAATGATTAAAAAGAATTGATTTACATTCCTAATCTTGGGCACTGCTTAAAAATATTAGGAATAAATTTTACATATAGTAAGCATCATCTATAGCCTTTAATATTAAAACCCTATCCCTAAATTTTTATCTTAGCACTTAGTTGTTTTTACAAAATTAGAGTTTCTTTTTTGGTTTGCATTACCCACACAAATAATTAAAATATATTAACATATTGGGCTTAGTAGTGCTAGATAAAAAAAATTTTTTAAAAAAGTACAAATATTTATGTCTTGTTTAGTGAACAGCCTTTTAAAAACTAATATATTTTATTACCAGTACCAAATATTGCAAGCTACATACCTACTTGAAATATTTTGAAACATAAAGTTTAATAAGTACTAGTATACAGTATATAAATTTTTTTTTTTTGGAATTTTCAAATCTGCCTATTTCTATATTAGGGGTCGTCTAAAGCAGAAACAAATTCATGTGACTACAGCCAATCAAATCACAGAATTTTGATGATCGCTAGCGAAGCAAAACAAGAAACAAAAACGAAAAACCTAAAAAATACAAAAAACGTTAGTCTAAACCTACCTCAGATAGGTTAAGTAAAAATATCGGGAAAGCTATTTTGCTTATATATAACTATCTAAAACCCAACCTAACTCTAATATAAGATGTTTCTAACCCTAAAGTTAATCGAAAAAATTTATTAATAAATATGAGTTGCCCTTGCTTTAGACATCCCCTATATTAGTAAAAAATTTTGTTTTTTTTATTGAAGTGATAGAACCTTTAGCTATACAAATTACATTCTAAAAAATAATATGCAAGAATAAGAAGACTTGATAAGCTTTCTGCAGTTTAGTTTACTAAGCTACAGGATAAGAAATAACTTTGAATGCATGCACCAAAGAATTACATTGAATGGCTTAGGGTTTGTATAATCTCTTTCTTAATATATATTATATATATACAGTCAACTCTCTCTGATCTAAACTGCCGGAACTGCTTTTTTTTACTATGTAAAAATTTGAAAAAGTTCAAATTTCAAAAATTTATATATGCTTATCCGAACTTTATAATAAAATTTACAAATGTTCTAGAAGATTTTGTTTAGTTTAGAGAGAGTTTAATAGTGTTCAGTTTAGAGAGGTTCGGATTAGAGAGAGG
>QKWP01001445.1:61305-85270 GCA_003550325.1 Gigaspora rosea
TTTTTTTTTATTGAAACTAATCTACAAGTTGTTTTGAAGATTTTTTTATATTTGCAAATGTTTCAAAGTTTTTTTTATATCTGCAACAAATAAAAATATCAGGTCTCAAAATTGTTAATAGTAAAGCTGCTGCTTGATATTTAAAAGAGAAAAATAAGTTGAAAAATTAAAAAAATTTTATGAACAAGTAAAAAAAATTGCTATAAATTGCAATATAAAAGGTTTAAATTATTAGTTGTTACATCAGACTCATAAAATAACATAATAATTCTCAAGGCTTTACTGCATTAGTGCAATGTATTAACTTTTTATAATACTACAATAATATTTTTATTTTTTACTATTGTAATATTTTAAAATAAAACATCTTATGTTATTTCATAACTGTAATTAATAAAAAATTATTTTTTACCGATCAATTTCTATTCTATTTTTTTGAATAATCTTTGTTTTCTTTTATTATACAAGTCACTCTTGTTATAGTAAACTTTGTTATAATATAGTAAAAATAAATTCAAAACCAGTCTATATAAAAATCCTCTCGATATAGTGAATTTATTAATAACCTCTCGATATAATGAAATTTTTAAAAATTTTTACTATGAAACGGATCACTTCATTATAACGAAAGTGACTTGTATTAAAAAAATACAATTTATTTTTTTTGCTCAATTATTTTTATATAATTATCAAAACTCACTGCATTAACAAGATGCATTTACTAGTTAATATTTATAAACCGAGTAGTAGTTTGTCATACCCGTGTGTCACAGTGATTAAAGAATATGATTGGTCAGAAGGCCAGATTCTTGGCTGCGTCCATTGAAGGAAGTCAATTAATAAAGTAAAAACATAACAGATAACAATGAACGAATTTTAAATTTATATATAAGAAGTCTATGACTGATTGAATCACGTTTTGATGAGTATGATAAATATGTGATAGAATAGACCAAGATATTTACTGCGAATTTTTTGTGTAGGTAGAGTTATTTAAGGCAAAGCTATATTTATCCGCTAGGGTTGGACAGATTTTTAGACACTTGACAGGAGGGTAAATTGGTCCCTTAACCAGACTTTTTACAGACAAACCTACTTAACATCCCTATCGATGAATTCAATGATCAGAATTGGCTGAATCCAATAAAGGAATTGATTGAGAATGCCTAAATGTTATTAGTCAATTAATAAAGTAAAAAACCAGAATTAGTGAATGAATTTTAATTTTGTTATTTGCTAACGATAATATATGAGGCTAAATGCTGAGAATAGTGTGGAAATTACAAAAAATAGTACTGGTAATTGTAAAAATTAATATTCACTATCAAATTTAATTTTTTTTTATCAAATTTGATTATATCATGAAGAAATTAGTTTTTTTATGATTATTGTTTGTCAAATTCGTTTCTCTAACCCATATAAAAGAATAAATTTTATGGATTAAACATTTAATCTATTGCATATGAGTTCTTTCACAACAAAACCATGCTTAGAGCTTAGAGCAGTGTTGGTATTTCAAATAACGGATGAAAAGAATTGTCATTCATTTACGTTTGAAATGACTAAATGTCCTGGTATAAAAAATTTTAATAAAAATTGTTCGCACTCTTTTTATATATAGTTTAACTTTGTACTTTTAATACTGTACCATATATTAAAAATTTCTCACAAAATAATTAATATAATGTAGCTTTTAGCTTCTGGATTTATTGTTACGTACGTTCCACTTTAAAAATCAGCTTGTCGCTAACATTAAACACTTTTAAAAAGTCTATAAAGATACGATTCTTTTTGTGATTAATGGACAAGCTATTAATTTTCAATTTTAATAAAAATTTTCTTGGTTAAAGTGGAACAAAGTTAGGATTCAGCGTTCTTAGTACAATAAAGAAAAATTATCAAATAAAGCACAAAAGAGAAAGCAAACAAAGAAAATGCAAGTTAAACCATAATTTATAAATAATGTTTGTTGAATTAAATATTTTTATGTGATATATTGCACGTATAATTTATTATTCTATATTTTATTCGTTAGCAACTAAAATTACAAATTTGAAATTCGTTCATTATTTTTTTAATTTATTGATTATTAGTTCACGTTGGTTCAATGCCCACTCATTATTTGGCTCAATTTCTAACGACTGATATTTTAATGCAAATGTTCAATTTCTAATGATTTGTTTAAATATGAAAGTGATTCCTTATATTTTCCTATAATGCGGTAAGTTGCACCACGACATTTTAATACAAATGCATCATTTGGTTCAATTTCTAATGATTTATTGAAATCTGCAAGTTATTCTTCATATCTCCTCGTCATGCGATAAGTCTCCACGATTTTTCATGCATTATTTGGTTCAATTTCTGATGATTTGTCTAGATCAGCAAGTGATTCTTTATATCTCTTCATCATGCGATAAATATTTTTTATGACTTTTAGATTGCATATTCATCATTTTGTAATATATTTGACTGAAAATTTTGCAGAAATGTTGTAAAAGTTGTAGATTCATTATTTTGTAACACATTATGAGTGAAAAGAAATTTAAGAGTTGTATCAAATTCAATCTTATAAGAATTATTACATAATTCTAGCAATTAATTTGTTTATTACTGAAAGAATCATGAAATTTCAATAAGTTTTAGAAGTTAAAGTTGCACAAAAAAAGATGCTTTGTGCATCCAAAAAATGTTCCGGGATATAATTTTTTGACATAACTTCTTAATGCAAATGCATTATTTTGTTCGATTTATTGAAATCTGCAAGTGACACTTCATATCTCTTCATCATGCGATAAGTTTCTCCACGCTTTTTCAGCGTAAACGCATCATTTGGTTCAATTTCTAATGATTTGTCTATATCAAATTCTCGAGCAATTTTGTGTTGAGAACTTTCATTACTTTTAGAAAGAGACGGTAAACCTAATTTATTCCGAATTTTTGTTTTTAATAAAATCTGCTGACTGACAAGAACAGTTTTTGCCAAAATTTTTATATAAACTAAATAAATTGAGCATATTTAGTTCCAATAGTACATGCATTCTACATTATTAATATGTTTGTGTTTTTGTACGGAAAAGACTGATCTTGTCAACCAATAAATCTTGATAAGAAATATCAAAGAAGTGCCGGATAAGAATTAGACTTTATAATAAACATATTACAATTAGGTGGTATGATCAAGAATTTGTCGACTGGTTTAAAAATGTAACTCGAGATTCCAAAAGATCAAGAATTATAAATATTTGTCGAACATACATTACAAAGTTTTTAAATACATCAATATCTTTGGAAGTGCTTGAGAATTCAACTTAATAGAAAGTCTACTAACATCTGAGAGTTTGGAAATTTTTTGAAATGATAAGCCTCTAAATTTTTTTTTTTTCCAGCGAAGACACTTTGAAAGTATTATATCATAGTTCTGTAGATAGTATAATAAAAACATATTATATTAGTCGCCTGATCTTAAATTACGTATAGATATCAATTTATTGAATCTAATGTGCCAAAATCACAAGCTTAATCGGCTAATTTTTTGCCAGGTGTCCAGAATTTATGAAAACAGGCGAAATCTCTATTTAATATGAGTGATAAGGTTAAATAAAATTCGAGCCAAACATTTATGTGATATTGGATGATTATCGAGAATAAAAGTGCAGAAATTATATAAGTCCGATTATGAATTTCTTATGAATCGAATTACTTATAAACTTTAGTACATTACCTGATTACTTATAAATTTTTATACGCTTATATGAATTGATCACTTTGTTATCATTATAATTACAGTGTTTCAACATTTTCGCCATTATCTGTTATGGTAAATTTAATAATTTTGTTTGGCTGATTTTTTCATCATCTACCAGAACCATTACTTTTGAGCTAATTTGATTTTTAAGTAGAAATTCAGTAGATTTTAGTCAGGATCAGAAATTAAGAATAATTATAAAATTATTATAAAAAAAAAAACCACATTGATATAACAACATTATAAATATTGACCAATTTATCATTAATTAATAAGATTATGCACTTTCACTCTTTCTGCTCGAAATATAATAAAGTGAAAATAATAAAATCCTTAAGAAATTTTAGTTTTTGGCAGAAGAAATTAACCAAATAAATCCAGATATCACATGATTTGTTCGAGATTTCTATTAGCACAAGCCATAAGAAGCTCATTAACTTTTTATTAGAATTGATTTCGTTACGATCTTTGATTTTGGCCATTGACGATCATTAGATTATCAATTCATCAACCTGATAAATCATTCACGAATTATGTTAAAATCCGGAATATATATATTTTGGGGCACTTGTAAAAATGATGTCGAGGCCAAATAATTTGTTGTAATTTGTAAAATTTTAGTATATGAAACTTCAATCTTCTATCCATTTCAAGAGTATGTTCAAAGCACGCACTGCACAAGTCAATCAATAGCACAAGCTTAGCAATTTATATAAAACTGTTTCAGAAACTTTCATTTCCTTTTATATTAAGGAAAAAAGTATTCCTATAGCATATAAGTATGCATACTACGAATTTGAAATAGTTTGATTAGAGTTAAATAGACAAAAAACGTTAATAAATAATTATCTGTTTACTGAATTAGCAGAAAAATTGGTCGTGATTATCGCCGGTCAAAACTTCTTACTAGATTAGTTTAAATATTGAACTTCAAGCTGCCGCACAAAACATGCAAGAGAAAATTTTTTAATAGGCTTGCTCTATGGTAAAATTGGCATAGGAAAATTTATTACTTAATAAGTATTTGCGATTTCATTAGTAGAATTTTGCGTAATTTTGATCTAATTCTTTTTTTACCGCGCGTTTTTTTGTGCAGCACCTAGAATATGTTGTTTTCAATGCTTATAAGCTTTGGAAAGGAGTTCATTTTTCAAAACTTGGTTTTATTGTTCAAATTTTTAAATAGTTTCAAGTAATTTTGAACGAATACCCAGTGCTGAGAGTCTGAGGACCTATTATAAAGTGGCGGTGCAACTACGCGTAAGACATCAAAGAAAATTATTCAGCTCGATTCATATAAATAAGGAAAGTAAAAAAAAAAAAAAAAAAAATCATTTTTCTTTTTAACTTTTCTATTGTGCGGTATATGCTAATTCTTCTTACATTATAGTATTTCGCTTAAGTGATAAAAATGGAAACATGGGCGGATTTTTAAAATCCTCAAAATTAATTAAAGGGTATTGGTCAACTAGTTTGGTGAAACGATCGATAGTAATAGACAAAAAATGAAATACATTAATTATTAATTACTCAATCACGAGACTATTACTAGCATTTTTTCTACCTATTACTGTAATCAATTAAAGGGTGGGGGTAATCGGTTACTGTAGATGCAACTTCATATCGGTAAGTGACTTTTTTTTATTTTTGGGATGCTTTGTAGGAGTATTGATCGTTTGACCATTCATGTTATTAAGATTTAAGAGCCGTTACTGTTAAATTAATAACTAAGATTATTTATAAGAACAAGTAAAAAGGCTATTAGACAAAAATTAAGAAGCTCAGAAATTTGTAATCCGATCATGTGCGGGATTTTTGAAAAAAACCGCGATTTGCCCAGCCCATCTCTATTTATAATAATAATATCAAATAATTAATTTTTAAAATTTCATTTATAGATTATATAACAGAGAAAGAAAAAATTGATAAAAACTTACTAATATGAGAAGTAAAATAGTAATTTGTTAAGAATGAACAAAGTTGCTTGAACGATATTTTTGAATACTCTATTAATTGCAAAATTTCAAAGGAAATCTTAACATTAGCAGATTCTATAGTCTTGTCCTATATTTAATCTAGAGGTAAATCATACAAATTTTTACTTTTTTCAGGATTGATAATATATTAAAACGATAAATTTTTTTAATACAGTAATAAAAAATTGGTAATCTTTAGATATCACGTAAATCAACCAATCAAAATTAATTATTTGTAGTCATATGATATTGCCCTTCTAAAATTTGGCACTTTATATATAAAAAATACAAAGTGGATGTCATATGCTATGCCTTATATTGTCCTTATTGAAATTTGGCACCTCTTAATATTTTTATATATAAAAAGTGAATGTTTTTATATTTGGCATCTTTTTAGATCAGGGATGGCATGTCACAATGTCCAATTGTTGAAATTGGACATATGTCTAGGGGTGGCCAATTATACGATACCGTATAAAAAAAATGGTATAATAACCGTATAATTGGTATAGTATAATTAAAATAATTGGTATATTATAATTGTGTAACAAAATCAGCCAATAAAATTTTTTAAATTTTTATCAATAATGATAATTAAGAATCATATGGACACGTGACCGATTTTAATATAACTTATACCTATATCTGATATCAGATATATACCGTTATTATACGGTAATTATACGGTATAATAACCTGGTATTTATACCAAATTTTATTATACGGTATAATTTCCAACCCTACATATGTCCAATAAAAATTGAAATCAATTGGACATTGTGGCATGCCAACCTAGTTTTAGATAGTGGATATCTTATGCTGCCCAGTACTGTAGTAGTGAACAGCTACGCGTCAATAGCTGCGATAAAATTCTTTTTACTTAATTAGCAATTCACGTAAGAACAGGAAATTTTAATTATAAAAATTGGGGATAAATATTTATATAGTTTTAATAGTAATATGGAATCCAATTTCCCAAAATTATATAGTAAAAAGACGGATTTTTTTAAAATTCAAAATTTCAGCTCTTACTAAAGTATCTTTTATTTTTGGAAAATTCTACCGGACTTTTAATCAAAAGAAAGCCAAATACCATATTTTTATGCCTATATAATTTAATTTTTATATTATATTTCAACAATTAATATTTTATATTGTAGGCAAACTAGATTCCAATATTTCGAAATTTTATAGTAAATTTGCCCTACTTTTATTATATAAACTGTCCTGTTCTTACGTGAATTGCTAATAAAAATTTTTTGTTACAAAAATATAGTTTTACAAATATAGCAAATTTTTTCCTAAAAATTTTACTTGCACGCTTGCATTTACAATATTAAAAAAAGCACTTGCACGCTGGACGACGTGTACGAGTCAAATATGAAAATTTCAAAAACAAATAACACCCTTGTGTTATTACGCGCTTATATGATATACGTAGTACGTGATTTAATTACTCGGTTGAGACAATCGTTACCCGAAAAGTGCTTCCCGGGGATTTGCATATGTTATATCGATACTGTATTATGATAGTCAGTAAATCATGCTTTTTGGATATCAACTTTTAATAAAACTACCTTAAAGTCAAAGTAATCTCAAACGTCCAAGATTTGAATATCGCCTGTATCTTCTTAATACGATTCAAATAGAGGGGCTGCGTTTAGAGAAACCTGGCTATATAATTACTTCGTTTTAAGAGATTTTTATTAAAAGTGATATTCAAATATTATGTTTCTCTTTTCGTCACTCATATACCCAATCATGATATTAACACTAAAATTAAAATAAAAAATTCGGTAATAAAGAATATTGAAAAAGAGTTCATGACAACCACTATGACAGCTATAATTCGATGATTGGATAACTTTTCATATGCCTAAAACTTGCACGAGTCTCCAAGACCACCCTTCTAGACTATAATTATTCATAATTATAATATTAGTCCGTTTCTGGACTCAACAGAATTCATAAGTTATGAGTTCCAACATTGCTAAATCGTTTAAAAAGGAGGAAATTCATATAAACATAAATGGTGTATGGCCTGTATGTCGGTCCAAATATGTACATACGTTCATTTTCCACATCTAAAAAAAATAATATGAATTTCATATTGTGAATGACAGACAAAAATTGAAAAAAGCATGCTTTTGATGTTCAGATAGACATTAATGGATCAACACTTAGGAAACTCTTCAGGTATAAGTTGATTCCATAACATTTTTTTTTCACATCTTATAGCTGTTAACATATTCACGAGTCTTACTTTTTCTAAAAGTATAGATTTTCTTCAAACGAAGAGTAACCTTTAAAACTCTCAAGGCAACGGACACTGAAATTTCGTTCTGCCGAGCGCGAACTGAGAGTTGGAATGATCACCATTAAATTTTACTATCTTTAAACGTTTCAACAAGAAAAATCCCTAAAAAGAGGTGAAGCTTCCCGTCGTCAAGAAAAAGTCTCAATATCAAATTTTTCTTCAAATCCCCCTTTAAACCTCCCGAGAAAAAATCAAAACCAATTATGACTCATACCAATAATCCAAAAAATGCTGATATGATTGAAACTGGTCAAAATAATCATCTAAATTATGATGCCCGTCGTCGTTCCTCTAACGTTCTTGTTCGTCCGGAAAGGCATCGACCACGTCGCACCATGATCAATAATAGAACAGAACGCGTGGCTCCGGTTAAAAAAAAAAAAAAAGATGAAAATGCCTCTTTTTTAAAAAAAATATTCAAATTTTTTAAAAATGGTGAAGTAAACGACTCTCCTTTTAGTTATTGGGCTTTGTCTGCCAGAATTATAACTTTTTGGGCTCCATCATTTTTATTGAGGAAATTAGGCGGGATGAAACAACCGAAGGTCCGTCAGGCTTGGAGAGAAAAGGTACGATTTATTTGTTTTATATAATATGAAACTTTTTTGATCGTCGAATTGACAAAAAAAAAAAAAACTATAGGTCACTCTTTGCTTAATCATTGCTTTTGTCTCTGGTATTCTTGGATTTCTTTCCATTTTCTTTCATAATTTGACCTGTCCTAGTGAAAGTGAAGCATATAGAATTACTTTTTCACAAGAAGATCCGCCAGATTACGTGTTAAAAAGGACTTTCATAGATAATCCTATAATTTATGGCAACATTTACGATTTTGACAAATTACGTAATTTTTTTAATACTTTACATATAAATCTTACAAATGACTATAAAAACGCTGACCTTAGTGCAATCTTCGACAATACTAAGGGACAATGTGATAAATTTGATAAATTACATAATGTAACACTTAATTGTAAGGTCAAAAACCCTTTCGGTGAAGACTCACTTACTACATCAACAGGAAATTGTATTCCCATAACAAATTTGAACTTGAAACCTATCGCTACTTTGGCTTTTAAATGGGATGATCTAAAACCAAACAGTCTCAATGATTGGAACCCAAAATTACTTCTATATAGTGGTATAGGTATGAATTTATTTACAATATTACAATATAAAGGTATATATGTATAAATATAAACTTAGCCCCTAATTTTATAATTTTCATATTTGAAAACAGTTATGGACTTGTCTTCATATTTCAATGATACAATAGATGACAATAATAGGATTGATCAAAATTCTCCTCAATATTTTGTAAATAATCAACTTTTTGAGGTCTTATATACCAATTTTACTGATGGTAAACCTCGTAGTAGGGACATTTCCAGGCTTGTTACGTATAGCAACGAAATGCAAGGTGTTATATCATGTATTTCATCACGATATCAAGCTGGTGTTATCTTCACTCTAACTGCAGGATGTTATATAAACGCTATTGTAATGCTAATTTCTGTTGGCACCGTCGTGATTCTCACGCTTGTACGAATTATCATGGCAATTCTATTTGGGTTAATCTTTTCCAGGAAGCTAATTAAAGCATCCAAGCCTGGAAAAATGGCCAATAAACCTCTTTACACTATAATGTTGGTGACTGTTTATTCCGAAGATAAACAAGGTCTACGAACAACATTAGATAGTTTAGTAACAACTGATTATAGTGATGAGCACAAGGTAAAAATATCCTTTTTTTTTTTTAAAAAAAAGAAACACCTAACAGTTATTATCAAATGTTTGCAGCTATTCTTTATCGTTGCAGACGGAATGATTAAAGGTAAGGGGAATAAGCATTTCACTTCAGATATTTGCATCGGCCTTCTTGATATAGATCCGGAAATGCGCAATGTTACTCCTTGTTCTTATATTGCGATTGCTGATGGTGAAAAGCGACTTAATCGTGCAAAAGTGGTATGAAACTATTGATAATAAATGTTTTAAATTTTTGAAATATTATTAATTATATGTAAATATTAGTATGCTGGTCATTATTCACGTAAAGGTCATCGAGCTCCTGCGATTCTTGTTGTTAAAATCGGTAGCGAAAAAGAAGTTAATAATCTAAAACCTGGCAATCGTGGTAAACGAGACTCTCAGGTGATATCCATTTACTTGTCTATTTTTACTTTTTAAAATATATTTTCTTCTTTTACAATTTTATCTATTTTTGATTTATAGATGATTGTCATGAACTTTTTTGAGCGTGTATATTTCAATGAAAGATTTACCGAATTAGATTATGAATTATTCTGGAGGATATATTATTTGATGGGTGTCACAGCTGATCGTTTTGAGCTTCTATTAATGGTAATGTAAAAAAAAATCCCTGATTTTTTATCTTTCACGCTTTATACTTAGTACCATATACTCTTAGGTCGACGCTGATACAAAAGTTTCTCCATCATCATTGACTTATCTCGTTTCTGCGATGAAAAAAGATCCAACCATTATGGGTTGTTGTGGAGAAACACGTATCGCCAACAAAACTGAATCTTGGGTAACAGCCATACAAGTTTATGAATATTATATTTCTCATCATTTTGGAAAAGCTTTCGAATCAGTTTTTGGTGGTGTAACTTGTCTGCCCGGTTGTTTCTGCATGTACCGACTTAAAGCACCAAAGGATGGCGCTTGGGTTCCTATTTTGACCAATCCTGATATCGTCTCTGAATATCAAAAAAATGATGTAACTACATTGCATGAAAAAAATCTTTTACTTTTAGGAGAAGATAGATATTTATCAACTCTTATGCTTCGCAACTTTCCACGTCGTAAAATGTTATTTATCCCGCAAGCTATTTGTCACACTATCGTACCCAACACTTTTTCTGTGCTGCTTTCTCAACGTCGTCGATGGATTAATTCCACCATTCATAATCTCTTAGAACTTGTACTTGTCAGTGATCTCTGTGGAATTGCATGCCTTTCGATGCAATTTGTAATTATGTTGGATATTATTGGAACATTAGTTTTGCCGTCTGCTCTATGTTTTACATTTTACTTGATATTTACCTCAGTGTTTAATGACTATATACAAATCCTTCCGCTCATCCTTTTGATTTTGATTTTGGGTTTACCTGGAATGTTAGTTATTATAACAACCCGCAAAATAGTTTATATTTTATGGATGTTTGGTAAATTTCATATTACTTTAATGCAATAATGTATTCTATGTTTACGATATAAATTACCGTATCTTACCGCGTATAAGCATTTTCTGCAAAATTAAAAGACCTAGGCTTATTTGTGGTAGGATGGTAATATTAATTTATACACGCTTTTTATATATATATATATATATTTCTTTATTGCAGTTTATCTATTGGCACTTCCTATTTGGAATTTTGTTCTTCCTCTATACGCATATTGGCATTTTGATGATTTCTCTTGGGGAGAAACGCGTAAAGTATTAGGCGATACCGGAAAAGACGAACATGGTGACGCCAAAGGAAAATTTGATTCAAGTAAATTAAAAATAATGGCGTTGGAAGAATGGGAACATGAACGTCAATGTATGGTCAGATCATTAAACAAGCACCGAGGAAAATTGGATAAAATCAAGAGAAAAAGTAGCAGAAAAAGTAGCAAAGGTCCCTCTTCCAAATCGTCCAAAAATCCAGGTTCGACAAAACCTTTATCTCGCGACCCACCGTCATAACATTGTAGTCTTATGACGACCAGCGCAAGGAGAATCTACAGAAATACAAATGATCCAGAATATTGATAGATGTTGGTCTTCTCTTGTATTATTAATTGTAATAGAGCATGAATAAAATAAATCAATAACTTTAAGTACAGTGCGGGACAACATAAACACCCTCGCGCCAAATTTTAAAATAAATGCTCAATTCTGATTTGGCTGGTTTTGGTGATTGTGATTAGCTAAAAATAACATATAAATTTCTTTTTTTTTATATATTAAACGCCAAGTTTTCAAATTACTGGTAAACTTTAAATTGATATAACTTCTTAAAATTAAAAATCTTTTTTAGCCAAATTGTAGCTTAGATAGGGTTCGGGCAGGGTTGGCAATGGATATAATCCATTGAAAAAGTTGCTAACCAATGGAAATCAATGGAACCAATAGAACCAATGGAGCCAATGGAGCCAATGGAATTAGTTAGTAATTATTACCAAATACTATACTATAAGCTAGTTGGCCTTCATTGGCTCCATTTGCAAATTATTCTCAATAGAGCAATGGAGTGATGCCAATGGAGTTGTTTTCCATTCACCCCAATGGATAAATGTGCCAACTCTGGGTTCAGGGCATGGTTAAAAAAAATTTGGCATGCCTACAGTGACATGCTTTGGGTTAAGGCATGCCTATAGAAAGGACCATGGACATCTAGTACAGGGTTCATACTTTACACATTTCAGCAAAAATCCCCAAAATTTGAGAAACAAAAAAACAGTTTTTTGCAATTATCTTGGCATCAGTATTCCAATTTGAATGAACTTTTTTTTTAAAATGAAACTCTTAGTAAGGCACATCTAACAAAAAAGTTTATTTAATTCTAATTACTGGGATCAAAAGTTATTTAAGTAAATACTGTATAGTTTTGTTATTTTTAGCAAATTAGATTGAAATTGGCCAAAATCTAGTTACTATATGGCCTATACAAGAGATGTTTAGGGTCCTCTATAGAGCATGCTCAATTTTGATCATATACACAATAATATATATTATAACTTTCATGATTTAAAAGACAATAAGCTAGCTTTAAACATTGACTCTTAAGTATTTACTTTTTTAATTGCAAGTATATTTATAAAATAAAAGTATGTAGTCAACTCTTTCTATTCCATTAAAAATGTTTTTTTAATTACTGATCTAGATAAGATTGGCACTATTTTTATATTAGAATTTGGAGCAAAATTACTATAAGTTTTATTATATGGGCGTGAGTCAAAAGAAATCAAGCAATAAAATGTTTTCCAATTTTTATGAAAATTTTGTAGTAAGTATATTTTGATCTGCTGAATAAGTTTATTTAAGTGATTTTAATCAATTTGCTTAGTAAAATTTAGACTTTACTATGTAGCAACTTTTATTGATTGTGGAGTTAAAGACATTTAAGTATTTTTAAATATTATAAAAGGTTAAATTTGATTGGTCAATAGTCCTATCACTAGAAGGAAAGAAGAGTATAATCTATGTAAACCCTAATTATGTGATTTTTTGCACTTTCCTAAGCTCAAAATTTTTTTCTTTTCTTGTTTTATATATTTGTAAAATTTAATTTTAAATTAATTAGTTAAGCTAAGAAGAATCTTTAGCTCAAAGTTTATAGTAAATTCATATATTTTTAAAGAATTGCTATTCGCACCTGGATTTTTGCTATTCGCACCATTGTACATGTAGATCACTTAGATTTTTACTTAAATATTTTAACTTTAAAAACTTTTATTAATATTATCTCTATAAGTTCTTGATCAAATTTAATAAATTTTTTTTATTTGAATTCTATGGATTCGTAGAATTAAAATAAAAAATTTTTCATCAAATTTGGTTAAGAACTTGTGGAAATATCTTTGATAAAAGTTTTTGTAAACAATTTCAATACAGCTTTTTTGTAATATGATTTTTTTGTTTTTTTAAAATAATCCACTATTTGGCAATGATTTACAAGAAATTTTACTATTCTAACTAAAAAAATTTTATAACAAGACTTGTAGCGCATATTATGGACTAACAGAATCTCAAATTTTATGAAAAAATATTAAAAACTTGTGAAGATATTAATGTTTTTGTAAATTTTGATGCATACATTTTCACAAGTTTTCTTCTAAACTTCAAATGCTTCCAAAAGCACTTTCTCAAAATTAAACCTCCAAAATGTAACTTAGTAAGTTAATAGAATAGATATTTGAGAGTCTTCAGTTAAAATTTCATCCAAAATGATTAATATTGATGAAGTTATAATGATTTTTCAATTTACTTCCAGATTTAGAATTTTCAAAATTTTCAATTTTGATAAAAACAGAAAAATCACCATTACAGGCTGGATTTTTACAAGTTCAAATGAAACAAGTTCTGCGCACTAATATAATTAATAGAGAATATGCTAAAATTTTGTTTTCTAAAATTTCAAGTTATTTGGTTAAATATTCATTCTATAATAGCTTTTTTCATTTGGTACAGCTTCTTTATAATATGCTTTTTGGAAATAGAAGGAACTTTTATCAAAGATATCTCTACAAGTTCTTGACCAAATTCGATGAAAATTTTTTTATTTGAATCCATGAATCCATAGAATTCAAATAAAAAAATTTTCATCGAATTTGATTAAGTGGTTGCAAAGATATCTTTAATTAAAGTTTTAGAGAATTTCAAAATGCGTATCATATGACAAATACGTTTAAATTTGTTAACAAAACTTTGATCAAGCCTATCTCTGCAACCACCTGATCAAATTTGATAAAATTTTTTTTACTTATTCTACGGATCTATAAAATTTAAATCATCAAATTTGATCAAATGGTTGCAGAGATATCCTTGATCAAAGTTTTGTCAAAAATTTAAATTTATTTGTCATATAATGCACGTTTTGAAATTCTTTAAAACTTTGATCAAAGATATTTTTGCAACTACTTGATCAAATTTGATGAAAAATTTTTTATTTGAATTCTATGGATCTATAGAATTCAAATAAAAAAATTTTATCAAATTTGATCAGGTGGTTACAGAGATATCTTTGATCAAAGTTTTAGAGAATTTCAAAATATGTATCATATGACAGATACGTTTAAATTTTTGACAAAACTTTGATCAAGGATATTTCTGCAACCACCTGATAAAATTTGATAAAAATTTTTTATTTAAATTTTATGGATCTGTAAAATAAGTAAAAAAATTTTTATCAAACTTTATAAGGTAGTTGCAGAGATATCCTTAATCAAAGTTTTGTCAAAAATTTAAACATATCTGTCATGTAATACACATTTTGAAATTTTCTAAAACTTTGATCAAAGATATCTCTGCAACCATCTGATCAAATTCGATAAAATTTTTTATTTGAATTCTATGAATCCATAGAATTCAAATAAAAAATTTTTATCAAATTTGATCAGATGGTTGCAGAAATATCTTTGATCAAAGTTTTAGAGAATTTCAAAACATGTATCATATGACAGATATGTTTAAATTTTTGACAAAACTTTAATTAAGAATATCTCTGCAACTACATGATAAAATTTGATGAAAAATTTTTACTTATTCTACGGTTCTATAAAATTTAAATAAAAAATTTTAATTAAATTTTATTAGGTGGTTGCAGAGATATCCTTGATCAAAGTTTTGTCAAAAATTTAAACGTATATGTTATGTGTTACGTATTTTGAAATTCTCTAAAACTTTGATCAAAGATATCTCTGTAACCACCTGATCAAATTCGATGAAAATTTTTTTATTTGAATTCTATAGATTCATAGAATTCAAATAAAAAAATTTCATCGAATTTGATCAAGTGGTTGCAGAGATATCTTTGATCAAAGTTTTAGAGAATTTCAAAACATATCTCACATGACAGAAATGTTTAAATTTTTAACAAAACTTTGATCAAGAATATCTCTGCAAACACTTGATCAAATTTGATAAAAATTTTTTTATTTAAATTTTATGGATCCGTAGAATAAGTAAAAAATTTTTTATCAAATTTGATCAGGTAGTTGCAGAAATATCCTTGATTAAAGTTTTGTCAAAAAATTTAAATATGATATGTATTTTGAAATTCTCTAAAACTTTGATTAAAGATATCTTTGCAACCACTTAATCAAATTCGATAAAAAATTTTTTATTTGAATTCTATGGATCCATAAATTCAAATAAAAAAATTTTCATCAAATTTGGTCAAAAACTTGTAAAGATATCTTTGATGAAATATTCTTCTATTTCCAAAAAGCTTATTATAAAGAAGCTGTACCAAATGAAAAAAGCTATTAATGAATATTTAACCAAATAACTTGAAATTTTAAAAGGCAAAAATTTTAGTATATTCTCTATTGATTATATTAGTGCACAGTAACTTGTTTTATTTGAACTTGTAAAAATCTAGCTTGTAATAGTGATTTTTTTGTTTTCATCAAAATTGAAAATTTTAAAAAATTTCAAATTTGGAAGCAAATTGAAAAAAATCATCATAACTTTTTAATATTAATCCATTTTTGATGAAATTTTAACTGAAGACTTTCGAATACCTATTCTATTAACTTACTAAGTCATGTATTGAAGGTTTCATTGTGAGGCAATGCTTCTGGAAGCATTTGAAGTTTAGAAAAAAACTTGCAAAAACATATGTGTTAAAATTTACAAAACATTAAGGGTAGAGACATTTATCACCTGATTTTTTAGAGAGTGAGGGGGTCAGAGGGATTATCAGGTGCTATATAATATAGTTTTATTAGCCAATCAAAATTGTCCAAAATTACTATATAAAATTTTTAGGATAAATATATGCAACGCACCCTGCGATATGCTAATTCATCACACACAATATGTAAATATAATTTGTAGATCATTTTCTATATGACAAAAATTTAAATTAATATAAGGTTAGGGTAAGGGTAAAGGTAAGGGTTAATGTTAGAAGTTAAAGTAAATAATTTTATATACCAAAATTTTGCAAGGAATTTTTTTTGTTAGAGCGTAAAAGGTGGTTAAGTAGATAAAATTTTTTGATATTACAAATTTTAGAAAAATTTCTTTATTTTGTTATACAAAAAAATTTTCATGTTACACCTGATCTTCAAATTTAATTGGTAGATCGTTGGGGTGCGAAATACAAGCACATCGCAGTGTGCGATACCTAATTAAGTTCAAATTTTTAATAATAATAATTAAAAATATTAAAATTTTATTTTATATTAACCTCTAAAAATAATTTGCACTAAGTAAACTTGTTTAGCATCCAATAATACATCAAATCGGCATAATTATTTTTATTTTACTTGAATTTTAGATATTAGATACATAATTTTTGATTTTTGATTAAAAAAGTCAAATTTAAGTATCTTTTTTCCAAATTTCAAGTAAAATAAAAAAGTTTCTGCTAATTTAATGTATTTTTAGATGCTAAACAAGTTTACTTAGTGCATAAAGTTAGAATTAATTAGTAAAATTTTGTGAATCATAAGATTTTATAGAATTTTATTAATAAAATTCTATAAAATCTTATAATCTACAAATTTTTATTAATAAATTCTAACTTTTATACTAAGTAAACTTGTTTGGCATCTAAAAATACATCAAATCGGTATAATTATTTTTTTTATTTTTTTTAACTCTTTGGCAGTCTCGTCGGTACCTTTATTAGATATTAGATATATAATACTGTATAACTAAACTATATTAATTACTTATTAACAATACTCTATTTATAGCAAGGTTCGGCATCACCCAAATACTTCAAGAGCACCTTGGTGCGACCTATCGCACTGCCTCACTAATAAGACAGACAATTTTGTCAGCCCCGTCAAAGAGCGACATAGAATTTTTCTTCAAATCTCTCTCATCTAGCGTTAATGATAAGGATAACTAAACTATACAAGAAGAACATTAAGACTAAGAAAATAAAAAGGGTAAAAAAAAAGGAGGGAAATACTACAAACCCTAAACGATATACCAAAAAACAAAAACAAAATAAAATAACTACAAGATGAAAGAAACAAAGAAAAATTCTATTACTAATGACGGAAAGCTTACAAAATGAAAACAAACAACAAAAAGAAAAAAAAAGACACAAAAATAGAAACAGAAATAGAAATAAACCCAAATCTGAAATCCACAATAAAAATTATATAATACTGCACAAGGAAATGCCTCGCCAAAGTATTATATGTACATAAAAAGGAAAAAATAAGGAACTTCCTGAAATTTAATCTCCGTAGATTTGCCTACTCCATTGTGTCATATCTCATTATGCATCCATTCCTGTTTATTTACCTGCATGCCTTCTTCCCAATTAGGATAGGAACAACAATGCCGATCTTTTAGAGAGGATACGCCAAATTTCCTACTTTCTGTCAAAAATTCTAGCCAAAATGACTTCTAGCAAGAATATAATAATGGGTATATGGTCAAATAAGTTCTTGCAACCAAAAACCTTAAAGAAAGTAATGAAAACTCATTTTTCTTAGTTTACCGTCTAGCTGAGCTATAATCCTTTCGTCGACGAAAGTTTCTTTTTAAAAACCGGACATCTAGTATAGAGGTCATACTTGTTTTTTTTAGCAAAAACCCCTAAAATTTAAAAAGCAAAAAACAGTTATTGCCAATTATCTTGGCATCCAGTTGACCAATTTTTTAAAAATGAAGCTTTCAGTAAGGCACATTTAACAAAAAAAGTTCATTCAATTCTGATCACTAGATCAAAAGTTATTTAAACAAATATATTTTGTGTTTTTAGCAAATTGGGCCAAAATTGGCCAAAATCCAGTTATGACCTATATGAGAGATGTCCAGGGTTCTTTCCTTTTTTAACTTCTACCAGAATTTCTGTACCAAGGGCACTCACTGCCAGTTATTTTGCACAACTGACACTTCTGGCTTGCATGCCGAATATATAAAGAAGTTCTCTAACACAACAAGGAAAGTTGACCTTTATAAAAACCAGTATTAATAGCTGCTTCGTTTTTTACTAACAAAAAATTTTTGTTTTTCTTTTGTTCAGAAATTTGTACAAGTGATTGACAGGAAGAGTTGTATAAATAATTGGGCATAATTATTTTTATTTTACTTGAATTTTAGATATTAAATGTATAATTTTTGATTTTTGATCAAAAAAAAAAATCAAATTTAAGCATCTTTTCTCCAAATTTCAAGTAAAATAAAAAAGATTCTGCTGGCCTTTGACTCAGTCAGCCTGGGGATGCTGAGGAAGGCCTTAATAAGAATAAAGCTACCGAAAACATAATTGGCTTTATTTTAAATATATACACAAAACGGGAAATGGAGGTCATAACAAGTTTAGGTCTTATACAAAAACTATATGACAGGACAGAATAGACCAGGGAGTGTTATTTCGCCCCTGGTCTGGCAAATTTTTTATAATCCACTATTATGTGAAATACAGGAGCATGAGATACTAGGTTTTGAAATAGATATCCGGTTGCTATCAGATCTTAATAAGAATATGTGTGAATCACAAGCAATACAAATTCCGGTTATGGCTTATGCAGACGACACTACGTACATCGCTAACTCGAAGAAGAAATTATACCAAATTCTAAACATAGCAGACACCTTCTTTGCTCTAAATGATATTGAAATTAATACGAAAAAGTCTGAACTGATCGCGCTTAATGTCAAAAAAGAGGAGACATCGGGCCTGAATAGAGAGGAGTTAGCAGTAAAGTTCGGGCCCAGGAAGGAAAAGGTCATAGCCAAAAATAAAAATGAACAGACCAAATTCCTAGGAGTTTGGCTATCCAAAAAACTGAGCCAGGTGCATACAGTAAGAATAGTACAAAGAGAAATATATACAATTGCCAGAATTTTAAGCAAGAAAAATGTATCACTAGTGCAAATGGTCTATATAAACAACAGAGTCTTGCTGCTACAACTAGAATATCAAATACAATACTGCTTACTATCAAGAAGTGCTTGCGACAGGTTGCAAAGCCATATCTGAAAAATAATCAAGAATAAAGCAAACATGGCCAGTACGGTCGCATATAAACACATTGCAGAACTGAAAACCATATGGCAAAATCAAATATCGTATTATATGACTGAGTTGAGAGTTAGAATGAACGATGCAAAAATCGTAGATAAAGCGATTTGGTTGCGAATGAAACAAGGTCAGCTAAACTGCAAAAGCAGTCAATGTATTACAAACCTTGAGAAAAGTAAGTTAGCTAAGGTAAAAGTTCCACACAACCTAGCATATAAAATAATAGCAGAGCCAAAGGAAATGGATATTATGCTACAATCAAAAAAAATAAATGAAAGCCTCAACATCTGTACTAACGGTACAGAGATAATTAGTCTGCTTAATGGCAAAGCAGTATAAAGCTTCTGTAATGAAAAAAATGGAGATTATAATGCTAGAGCAATTGTTGAATAGATCGTAATCTGAACTAATAACATGGGGCCAACTCAGAAGATGCAAACTGAGCAAAGCAACAAGGAGAAAACCGATCTGGTTTGAAGAAATCGAACAAATAATACTAGAAGGGCCCAGTACACGAAAAATCAAACCAGAATAGCAACGGGACATAATAAATACTCTCGCACCAAAAGTGGAACTTCTTAAAATAAGTATATATAAAAGGAAAAAAGAGTGGGTTGTATTCAAAAATAAAGGAATATTGGAATTCGGAAAAATTGTAAGAAAAAGCGATAAGAGCTGGATAGAAATCGAACATTGGCAAACAAAAATTGATGAGTCAGCGTACACAACAAGGCTCAAAAAATGTAAAGGCTACCAGATAAATGAAGGCACTGACTCATCTAAGTTACAGAGTATACTGCGGCGTCAATTAAGAAGTAAAAAGCGAGCGCTACAAAACAATTGGGTAAAGAAAGCAAAGGAGGTATGAGAATTCTTTTTAAAAGTCCCTCTAGAAAGCCTTGACAAAAAAAGAAACATGGTGCAAATAACAGGTGATGGGCCCCATATAGACGGTTAGCAGATATCCGTAATTGAAATAGCGACATAAGAGGAAGAACTAATTAGTATTCACCTGGAAGAGTCGCAAGCATTGAAAAATTAAAGTCACTAACAGGACAAATTAGAGGACACGAAGAATTGAATTTCTATACAGATGGATCCTTAATAAACCCAAATGGAAGAGATAATTAAAAGAAAATGGGCCTGGGCTGGGTCGCGAGCGTGGTTTGCGATGGAAAAGAAACAGCAATCGCAGAATTTAGTGGCAAAATAAGAGACTGGCCATCTGCTACTCGAGCTAAATTAGGCGCTATCTGGACCACTCTACTGGTAACACATGAAAAAGCATGTGTGCAATATATACAGATAGCAAAGAAGCCATAAAGAATATCCACAAGGCCAGGCTTATGCGAAAAATGAAGGAAACCCTGAAGTCTAAAAATGCCAGCCTGCTGTTACAAATACGTGCAGCTATCAAGGCAAAAGAAATCAAATTAAATTTGCAGAAAATTAAAAACCATAGTAATATATAGTTACATGACAAGACGGATGCATTGGCAAAAGTTGGTACAACAGGAGTAAATTTTGTAGATCCCAGGTAGCCATGGACAAGTATCAACAAAATAGACTTAAGTTGGAAAAATCTAAGAATAGATGATCTATCAAGAGCTTTCGTAACACAGCTAATTTCTAATATTCTGGAAACAGTATGCGGTATTAGACAATAGATAGAGAAAATGAAAAAAATGAGTTGATTGGAGGGTTACCTAGAAAAATATAGATAAATTCAAAGGCAGAAACTGCCGAAGTGCAAAAGATAATAGAGACTGGATCTTCTGAATAAAGTGCTTGAACAGCCTGTTACTCACACTAAGTGTACAAAAGCAAAAGAGAAACTGTATATACAAAGAGGACACATGCAGAGTTTGTCTGAGAGAAAGAGAAACACAGGATCACCTCACGGAATGCCCCTTATTGGATCTGATCTGGTTCGTAATTGAAAAAGAATGCACAGAGCTGGTTATCAGAAAAGGTACAAGCGAAAGAAATATGATATAGAGATGCAGAAAAACCTTTTCGGAGTAACGAAGCAGGAAAAACACTAGTTAGATTGAAAATAATCAGAGGAGTAATATCGTTGGAGAAAGCTCGAAAAGTTGCCGATCTGACTGGAAAGAAGAAAGGAGCCAAGAAAGTAATACAGAACCTAGTGAATTTAGCACAAAGCAGATTCATAGAACATATATAGAAATTCAGATGTGAATTAACAGCTGAGTAGGAGGAAAAAGAAGGTATCACAAAAGATAACAAGCATAAATCTAAAGAAGCCGAGAAAAAGACAAAAACAGATCCAGTTAAAAAAAGAAGAAAAGGCAAAGAAAAGCAGACTCTATATTCAGAAGCAAGTGGCTCAAAACCACAACTAGAACGAAACACTCAAAGGGCAGAAAAAGAAGCAAACAAAAAAATCAAGACCCCCAACGAGAAGGCAATGAAACGGAAAGAAAAAAGAATGAAAAAAGGAAGAAGCCAAACTAGAAATCGTGAGAATATATACAAAGACCTTAGAAAGCCGAATAAAAGGGGCATGGTACCAGAATGGCTTTCTCTAAATAAATAAAAATTTCAAAATAAGCAATCTTGATATAGTATACGATAGCCTGTCCATGATGTTCGAAAGTATAACTCTTAGCTATGTAAGAGACCCGAACTAGACAAAAAGTCGTTGTGGCGGATCGCATTGGGTAGCAAGCCTGGTGAATCTTTATTAATAGAATGTTTTAGTACATAGATAGACAAGTTTTTTTTAGATATACATGTATTTAGTTCACAATAAATAAAGATAAGATCACTTAAAAAAAAAAAATTGATTCTGCTAATTTGATATGTTTTTAGATGTTAAACAAATTTACTTGGTGCATAAAGTTAAAATTAATTAGTAAAATTTTGTAAATCATAAGATTTTATAGAATTTTATTAATAAAATTCTATAAAATTTTATAATTTGCAAATTTTTATTAATAAATTCTAACTTTATCACTAAGTAAACTTGTTTAGCACCCAAAAATACATTAAATTGGCATAATTATTTTTATTTTACTTGAATTTTAGATATTAGATGCATAATTTTTAATTTTTGATCAAAAAAGTCAAATTTAAGCATCTTTTTCTCCAAATTTCAAGTAAAATAAAAAATAAGGAATTGCTATTTTTACCATGGTATTTTGCTATTTCCACTATGGTTATACAAGAGTTTCTATTTTTAGAATTCAAAATAATATATGGACTTATATTACGCAAAGGCCCCAGTGCATTGTTTTTGCAAAAATAATTTTTGGTTATATAGCACTAATGTCATGTAACATTATACAAGACTAATTTTGGTAACCTAACTCTGGTATTAAGCTTAATGCTGGTAGGCACTATCATGATAAATCTAGAAACCCTAAAAACTAATTGTTCGAAGCAATATCCAATCACAGTACAACTACAGTACATATACTAGATGTATATATTGTGTAACCAGTATATGTACTGTGATTGGATGTTGCTTCAAACAATTAGTTTTTAGGGTTCCTAGATTTAGAGTTAGGGTGGGCCGAAATTATGTCTAACCCCGCCGGGGCATTATTATGATAGTGCCCACCAGCATTAAGCTTAATGCCAGCTGACCCAGGGTTAGGTTGCCAAAATTGACTTGTGTAATATTATATGATAGTAGTGGTGTGTAACCAAAATTATTTGCAAAAGCAATGCACTGGGCCTTTGTATAATATAAGTGCATATATAGTGCACGAACCCTTAAATCAACAAGTCATAAATATAGCAGCCAAATTTGGAACTATATTACACAAAAATAATCTAATATAATTGGTTAATATAAGTATATATTAAATTAGAATATATATATAAGAGAGAGAAAAAGAAAAAAGAGAGAAAGAGAGAGAAAGAGGGAAAGAAAGAGAAAAGAAAGAAAGAGAGAAAAAGAAAAAAAAAAAGGAGAAAAGAGAGAGAAATTAGAATTTTTAATATTAAATTTAACTATAGTATAGTTTATTTAATAATTTTGGGCAGAATTAAGAATATTATTAGTAGTTCTGGGCAAAATTAACATCAGAAAATTTTATACATAGATATTGATCGATATATAGCACTTAATCGTTTTATATCAATTATATAATATCGTTATATATCGATTAAAATATCGTTATATATCGATTAATTGGATAAAATCGATATATATCTATAATCGATA
>QKWP01001445.1:100393-135705 GCA_003550325.1 Gigaspora rosea
TGCGTTTTGTTAGAATTAATTAATAAATATTTGTGAATTTTAAGATTTTATAGAATTTTACTAATAAAATGCTATAAAATCTTATGATTCACAAAATTTTACTAATTATTTCTAAATTAATGCACTAAGTAAACTTGTTCAACACCTAAAAATACATTAAATTGGCAGGGTTGTTTTTATTTTACTTGAAATTTGGAGATAAGATGTTAAAATTTGTCTTTTTTGATCAAAAATCCAAAATTGTGCATTAAATCTCTAAATTTCAAGTAAAATAAAAACAAACAGCTGTTTAATACATTTTTAGGTGCTAAACAAGTTTACTTAGTGCATTTTGTTAGAATTAATTAATAAAAATTTGCGAATTATAAGATTTTATAGAATTTTATTAATAAAATTCTATAAAAACTTATGATTCATAAAATTTTACTAATTTATTCTAACAAAATGCACTAAGTAAACTTGTTCAGCACCAAAAAATACATATAAATATATTCGAACTCAGACCAGTCTGCAGACTTCGGACCAGACCCAGACCAGACTCTGACTTGACTAAAAAGTCTAAATATAAAAAATAAATTTACTTAGTAATTTTAAAAATTACTATTAAAATTACACAAAAGTTGAATGATCTTGGGATCCTGTAATTGGATTTTGATAATTTTGGGCTTGTTAGAATTGTCTCACTGAGATAAACATTTTGGTAGTTGAATTATCCAAAACAGACCAGTAGATCAAAAGTTATCCAATTTTTAATATATATATATATATTATTAAATTTTAACCAATCAAATGCTTAGAAAAATTATCAGGTGGGGGTAGAAGGGTCAGCTACTTAGTGAAACCCTAATCAGGTGATTTCTGGCGCTCCTCTAAACAATAGATTGTTTATATAGAGATTTTATATAGTCATTGACATGTTTTTTAAAGATATCTTGGCTTCCACTAGGCTGATTTGGATGATTTAACTACCATTAGAACCGCAACGACGAGCTCTACAACTTTCAATTAGTCGACAAGATCGATTAACTTAGTAAAAAATATTTTTCCTTGGGCGAACATAGCAATTACATATATAGTAATTTACATAATGATCTGCGTCATGTTATACTATGATCCTGCACCTAATGACTGGCGGATCATCAATTAAGTAACCTTGTTCAGTGCCAAAATATACATATAAACATACCAGTATTCAAACTAAGACCAGCCTGCAGACTTTGGACCAAATCTGGACCAAACTCAGACTTGATTAAAGTTTGGTTTGGGTCTAGTTTGTATATATTATTTGCTTGAATTTGATTGGCTAGTTTAGTATCAGGTGGAGGAAGGGGAGTACCCACTTAAAAGGTGGAAATCATCTAATAAATGTCTCTACCCTAATATCTTCATGAGTTTTTAATATTTTTTTATAAAATTTGAGATTCTATTAGTCCATAATATGCGCTACAAGTCTTGTTATAAATTTTTTTTTAGTTAGTATAGTAAAATTTCTTGTAAATCATCGCCAAACAGTGGGTTATTTTGAAAAAACAAAAAAACATATTACAAAAAAGCTACATTGAAATTGTTTACAAGAACATTCATCAAAGATATTTCTATAAATACTTGACCAAATTTAATGAAAATTTTTTTATTTTAATTCTACAAATCCATAGAATTCAAATAAAAAAAATTTATTAAATTTGATCAAAAACATAGAGATAAGGGTGCTAACATTTATTATCTAATATCTATTTACTATAGGGGCTTATCCCCACCCCTAGGTAAAGTCTATAAATAGAATTTTAGTCAATCAAATTTAATTAAGATAAGATTTTTCTTGATCCCCACCTCCTAAAATATTACCTAATAAATATTAGCGCCCTAATATTAATAAAAGTTTTTAAAAGTTAAAATATTTAAGTAACAAAATTGAGGTGATCTACATATACTATAGTGCGAATAGCAAAAATCCATAGTGCAAATAGCAATTCCCTATTTTTATTATATAAACTTATTTTAAAGGGACATGTTCTATGACTGTTATTATTGGAATGAAATCAAATTCTAGTATATAATAAAAGTTTATATTGTACTTATTCCCAAAATTTACTATAGTCCCAATATTGTAATAGTGCTGATTTTGTTTGATCATCAATTAAGAAATTTTATATATAAAAAATTTTTTAGATTTGGTTTTCAATAAGTTATTATTAGTTAACCTGAAGTTTATAATAAAATTTACAAATATGCTAGAAGATTTTGTTTGGTTTAGAGAGAATTAATAGTATTTGAATTAGAGAAATTCAAATTAAAGAAAGGTGACTGTATATTATTAATGTTGTTATAGAATAGTTTTGTTAATTTTGGTAGAAATTAGTTGAAAAATTAGAACTTAATAAGGAAATTTTGTAATAACTGTATTTAGTAATAGTGATAAGCGAAATTGATATGCAATGACACTCAATGACGCTTAGCAATGCTTAACGATGCTTAGCGATGCTTAACGACACTTAGTGACGCTTAACGAAGCTTAGCGACGCTTAACGACGCTTAGTGACGCTTAATGATGCTTAGCGACACTTAATGACGCTTAGCTTAATAGATATATAAACCCACCTTATTTCCCTTAGTTTTAGATAGATCCAAACATTGTATTTTATCTTTATCTTTATATTTATTATCCTCCTCTTCTTATTATTAATAACTCTTGGGATTTCTAAGGAACAGACATCTTGGAATAGCCCTCTTGTTAAATTAATAAGCTGTCTATTATCTCTTGTTGTTTTATACCGAACCGCCTTAGAGAAGTGTGTAGTTTCTTACAGACATAAAAGAAACTATACTTCCTTCTTGCACACCGCTTCACTCCCAAAGTAAGGGATCTCAGGAGCCGTGTGATTGTTACTCTATCGGAATAAAAGAAGGCTTCCGGTACTGTAACAATGTTATAGAATAGAACATTTAAAGGTTTTCTAAACTTTAAAAGCTAATGGCATTTAATATAAAGGAATAGAAATTTGTCGCACCTGCAACATGTCGCACCCCTGATTCTGACCAATCAAATCGCACAATTTTGTAAACAAAAAATTTTAAGTTTTAAAAATTAAAGATTTTACTATAGTGCAAAAACAGACAGTTACACAAAGCTGTTTCAAATTTTAAAATATGCATCCAATCTTAAGATTTTAAGGTTGGAGCCAATCAAATTACAGTATTTTGTTACACAAAATTTTGGTAAAACAATATATTTTGTATAATTAAATTTTAACCAATTAATTACTGATCCGGATAAGATCGGCACTATTTCTATATTAGAAATTGGGGCAAAATTCCTATGATATTAACTATATACTGAAATCTGAGCAGAGTCAAATGAAAAGTAATTTTTTTATTAAGTTAACGACACATGTCGATTAATTGAAAGTTGTAGAGCTCGACGAGACGCATCTAACGGTGGTTAGATCATCCAAATCGGCCCAGTGGATGGCGAGATATTATTAAGAAACGATTGGCCGACTATGTAAAATCTCTATGTAAACAAATATTGTTTACATAGAGATTTTACATAGTCGGCCAATCGTTTCTTAATAATATCTCGCCATCCACTGGGCCGATTTGGATGATCTAACCACCGTTAGATGCGTCTCGTCGAGCTCTACAACTTTCAATTAATCGACATGTATCGTTAACTTAATAAAAAAATTAATTTTCATTTGACTCCGCTAAGATTTCAGCATATAATAAAAATTTATATTGTACTTATCCCCAAAATTTACTATTGTCCCAATATAGTAATAGTGCCAATCTTATCCGGATCATCAATTAAATAATATATTGAAATCACATCAAAACACTCTTTTTGACGATCACTTGAACCAAATTACCAACGGAAGAAAAACAAAAAGTTTTTTGTTGGAGCGTTGCCTATACTTAATGTATAGTAGGATAACACAAGAAAACGGTTTTTATAAAGGTCAACTAACTTTTCGGAGACTCCTTTATATATTTGACATGCAAGCCAAAAGCGTACTTTTACAAGATAACTGGCAGAAGGTGGAGCCCTTGTACAAGAAATTTTGGTGGAAGTTAAAGTTTTCTTCTGTCAACGAAGTTTTTTGTAGCAAAACAATGGAGAACAACAAAAAATTGAGTTTTTCCAACTGCACCCTCTCTTTTAAATTTCTTTTGAGTATCGTCATACTTCCCTTTGGATTTTTTCGAAATTTTCGCCAAAAAGTGGGAATCCTAGCTTACCCCTTCCAAAAGATTGGCTGTATTTATCCCTTCTGAATTGGGATGATCCGAATCGGGACCAGCGCCGTCACGTGTGGATTTGGTTACTACATACAAATAAACAATAAATGATGTGGTTGGATCTGGAGGGCACGTGAAAAATTTCTTATCTTTTTTAGTTTCGTTTTTTCTTTTTTCATATATCTGTACATATAATACACTTGTAGACATTAGTCTTGTAGTATTATATAATTTTTATTGTTTATGCTAGACATGTTAGTATCTACAGTTTCTATTCTTTCTTTGCTTGTTCTTTGGTTTTTCTTTTACTATTTCTTTTTTTTGGTTGTATTTTTGGTTGGTTTTTTGGTTAGTCGTTTAGATATTGTCTCCCTTTAATCTTTTTCCCTTTTTTATTCTTCTTTATGAGAAGCTCAGAGAAGAAGTTTTTAGGTGGAATGGATTCTGTGATTGGTTTTCAGAAGCCAGGCGGTACTATACTTCTTGCTAATGGGGAAGACCGTCGCTTGAGTATGAGCAAACCATTTCAGTACAGTAGCCAAAGTTGGGCACCAATTCGGGCAGCCGGCTTAGTTCAGTCTCTACAGTTAGTACATTAAATTATGTAGCTTCTATATAATTTGCTAATAAAGATCAGATGGTTATAAAGCTTAAAATATATATATATATATATATATTGAAATCACAAGGATCTTCCGTAACTCTACCCACCGATCACCTGTACCAACAATTATGCTAACACTTCAGAAGTAAAGTCTTAAAGAAACAGTAGAAAAACCAACGAAAACATGCAACCTGTCAGCTGTTATTTAGGGATACAGTTAACTGAGTATCTGCTAATAGCTTCAGAGTTTGTCACTTACCAAAAAGCTGGCACTTGTCGTTTAGAGGTAAAGTTCATAGAGTACCTGCCGACAAGCTTAGAGTTTATCACTCACCACAACCAGGAAAGTACTTGGCGGCTCTCTGATGGATTTTGGGCTATATGGGAAGAACTACCGTCCTTACTACGGTTACATGTGAACTTTTTTTGGTGTCGATGGTTTGTGAAGAATTTTCAAAAAGTGGGCATTTTGGCGTACCCCCTCCAAAAAATCTGCAGTGTTTACTGCTCCCAAAAAGGAAAGGCACTTACCGTATTGGATACAATCGTCATGAGTGGCTTGGAAACGAGTAACGTTGAAAGACGTGCAAGACTTATGGAGAAACCACTAGAAGAAGATTCTAGAAGTTCTGTTTTAAGCAGTCCGGTCTATATGACTGCTTTTTGTTTAACATACTGGGACGCAAATCTTACATTTTTGATACTCCTGCACTTATTTTTTTGATACTCCTGTATGTACCCCAAAATTACGCTTACTTTTTTGATGCAAATCTGCATATATACAAATGACTTGTATTACACAAAGGCCCAGTGCATTGTTTTTGCAAAAATAATTTATGGTTACACACTGCTAATGTCGTGTAACGTTACACAAGTCTAATTTTGCCCGGCATTAAGCTTAATGCTGGTGGGCACTATCATGATAATGCTCCCGGCGGGGTTAGATATAATTTCGGCCCACCCTAACCCTAAATCTAGTGGCACCCTAACCCGGCATTAAGCTTAATGCCGGGCAAAATTAGATTTGTATAATGTTACATGACATTAGTGGCATGTAATCAAAAATTATTTTTGCAAAAACAATGCACTGGGCCTTTGTGTAACACAAGTCACGTGTATATATGCAGATCTGCATCAAAAAAGTAAGCGTAATTTTGGGGTACATACAGGAGTATCAAAAAAGTAAGTGCAGGAGTATCAAAAACGTAAGATTTGCTACTGGGACCTGGGCCGGTTATGCCGGGACAAGTTTATCAATGTTAACAATTTTTATTTTAAAAGTCTGGAAAGTTAAACTTTATTCAGCTAACAGTTAGGCCTCGGATAAAGATTGATGGTAGCGGAAGGCCATCATGAAGTCAGAGTTTCTTTTTTTCTACTTGTTAGATATTAATATATTATTTCCTTCTGCATGTAATAATATAAATTTAATAAATGAAAAAGAGCAAGGTCTCGGTTATAAAACAAAAAAAATATATATATTGAAATCATATGATGTTTCAAATTTGTGCTATTTACTAATAGTAATTAGTAATAATTAGTAACTTTAAATTGTTATAACTTTTTTAAAACTTGAAATTTTGAAAAAATTTAATTGTTATTGGATTTGTTCAAGTCTTATCTATTAAATAACAATGAGTTTTTGGTAATTAATTTTTTTTTAAAAAAAATAGTAGTTATTTAAAATTAGTGGCTGTCTTTAGCTTGTACGCACTGTAGTAAAATGTAAAAATAAATAAGTGATATCAAAGCATATAATGTAAAATTTTATTCTGAACAACTTTTTCTAAGTTATAAAGATAGATTATCTTAGTAAAAAAAACGTTTTATAAGAAAAATCAAAAATTTCGAATATAAAACTTTTTTTTTACTAATATAATCTATATTTCTGTTTAAGTATTACATGTAAAATTTTATACTAAACAACTTTTTCTAAGTTAAAAGGGTAGATTGTTTTAGTAAAAAAAAGTTTTATATGTGCTAACTTTGGAAATTTTGGATTTTTCTTATAAACCATTTTTTTTTACTAAGACAATCTATTTTTATGACTTAAAAAAAGTTGTTCAGAATAAAATTTTACATTATATAACTTGCTATTTTATATATATTTTATACTTTATTAAGTAAAATTTTAAATTTTTAAAAAATAAAATTTTTGCCTATAAAATCGTGCAATTTGATTGGTCAAAGCAGGGGGTGCGACAAATTTATTTTCCCTTTTATAAAATAGAAAGTTTAATTCAAAAATATGTAAAATGTTTAAAAGTTTTAAAGGTAAAAATAAATGCACAAATAAGTAAAGTATGGAATATTTTAGATAATATTTATAAATAGTTAGAAATAACAATAAAGAGAAGAAATACAAAATATCATCCATATTTAAATATTTTTGATTAATATCAAAAAATTTCTAATATAATCAAATTGCTTTTGTATATAATTAAAAAAAAATTTTTTTTACTATTTAAAAATATTCATCTAAAGTAAGTAATTAAAAAAATATACAATTAATATTTTTAAATATATTTTAATTTATTCAAATATGGGCCAGTGCAAAAAGATTTGCTCTCCAAAAAATTTTATAATTTTGATACTAAGAAAAGTTTTTAAATTCTTGATTAATTATTAAAAATTTTTTAGTATCAAATAAATTAAGTTTAATCTAATCTATTATATTATTTTTATTGTTTTAATATTGTTTTATTTTAATAATTAAGTATGTACAATTTACTATATTTGAAAAAAAAAAAAAAATTTTTTTAAAAAAAAAGATATTTTAAATAATTTCACAACCAATATGCAGACAAATGGGGTGAGTCAGTAGAAAAGGGACAAATCATTTTTAGTAAAATTTTTTTAATTTTTAAACTAAAATATCTTGACAACTATTTAGTCAAATTTGCTGAAAATTTTTTTATTTTAATCTTGAAATTATATAGAATTAAAATAAAAAAAAAATTATTAAATTTATTAAGATAGTTGTTAAGATATTTAAGCTTAAAGTCAAGAAAACTTTTACTTAGAAAAAATTTGGTCCTTTTCTACTGGCTCACCCCCAAATGCATTAATGTGCATACATCACCAAAATTTGCACGGGATTACTATTGATTTTTATTAGTTATTGGATAGTAATCGATTTAAATTCCCCTGACAAGAACTATTGATTAAGATAGTAATCAGTAATAATCAGTAATAATTGATAGATATCAAATTAAAATCACGAATAACAATACTATTATATACTTATTTTTAACCTTTTTATAGATTTTTGCATATTTTTGCATGTTTTCACAAGGTTTCGCAATTTAATATAAAATTTTATATTTTTTTATTTATTATTATTTTTTTTTTATTTTTAACTCTTTGACACGTCTTGCCGATATTTTATTAAAACCAGTATTGAGTACTATTTATAGCCCGTTAATATATGATACTTTAAACTAAAATTCGACATCATGCGGTTACTTCGAGAGCACCTACATGCGACCAGTCACACCACCTTACAGATAAAGCAGATATAAACTTTGTCAGCCCACGTCAAAGAGCAACAGCAGATTTCCCTTCAAATCCCTCCCATCTAGCATCAATGGTGGGGATAAATCAACCATTTAAAAAAAACAAATAAAATGAGAAACAAAAGAAGATATAAAAAAAGGGGGAATAACTACAAAACCTAGATGAAAAACCAAAACTAGCAAAAATAATAAAAATGAAAGATGAGAGAAACAAAGAAAAACTTTATGCTAATGATATAAACTAACAAAAGAAAATATAAAAAGCCACACAGGGCAAAAGAAAAAGTAGATAAAAATTATATAATACTGCACGAAACCATATCCATCAAAGTATTACATGTACATCAAAGAAAGGAAAAGAAGAAGAAAAGAAAAAAAACTATGCCTAAAAGAAACTTTTAGAAGAAAAGAAATTTTTTCCAGTATTTTCTCCAGATTATTCTCATGTGTCATTCATTGTTTATTTCGCAGGTGTCGAAGCTTACTCGTGACCGGGCTCTGATTCGGTAGGCATATTTCCAAATTGGGAGGAGTAAACATTGCCAATCTTTAGGAGGGGGTAAGCTAGATTTCCCACTTTTGGCGAAAATTTTGAAAAAACCAAGGAGAAATGTCGAGGGCACCAAAACTTGTAAAGAGTGTAAGTTTTACGTTTTGTAGAATAGTATTGATAACCAAAAGTATGTTTTTGTCTAAACTTCCTTATCTTTTGACAAAAAACTCCAGAGTTTTAGCTCTACTACATTTTCCATAGCAAAGAAGACTTCAACAAAGAGAACCAAACCCACAAGGAGAAATCTTTTTCAGCTCTATTTCAGTCATCTCACATGCAATCTGAAGTCCTGTATCCAAGCTGCTTCTAGATAAAGTTTTTGTTATATATAAAAATACTAACTACAAAATTTTCGTAGGTCAGCATTTATGAAAAATTTTGGTCCAGAGGATCGTCGGAAAGAGTTGATATATGAGGTGTATTTATTATTATTATATATTATATTTAAATTAAATATATATTTTTAATCAATATTATATATTTTATTATATAAATATATTATTATACATTTTTTTATGAAAAAAAATAAAAAAAATGACAAAAAAAAATAAAAACAAGAAAAACTAAACCCGAAAAAAATAATGAAAAAAAAACAAAAAGAAAAAAATAGTAATATTTTGAACCCTTTCGCACTTCGTCACATAATACTAGCTTTATACACTTATTTTTCTCACTCTGCAGTTAGCTATTTTTTTTTGTTTTAACTATAATATTTGCTTATATTTGCTAATATTCACTACTTCCTAAATTAAAAAAAAAAATAACAAAAAAAAAATAAAACCAAAAAAAATGAAAATGGTAATATTTTAAACTACTTTCACACTTTGTCACATAATACTAGCTCTATACACTTATTTTTCTTACCCTATAGTTAGCTATTATTTCTCTTCTTCTTTGTTTAACTATTATATTCGCTTATATTTGCTAATATTCACTTATATTCGCAACTTTCTAAAAAGTGCTGGTATTTTTGCAAATTGTCAGAAAATCTAGTATGTTCTTCAAAGTGGTAGAGAAGTTAGAGTTGGTGTTTTTGTAAAGTGCCAGAAAAGTCAGGTTGTTTTCTTGCAAAGTTCCGAAAAAAGTAAGGAATAAATAAAATAAAATAAAATTAAAAAATAAAAAAAAACAAACAAAAAACAAAAAACAAAACTGAAAAAAAACGTAAAAAACAAAAACGAAAAAAATAAACTATTATATTTGCTTATATTTGCTTATGTTTGATTATATTCGCTCATATTTGTGACTTCTTGCAAAGTGCCAAAGATATTAGAATTGGTGTTCTTGTAAAGTGCCAGAAAAGTCAAGTCATTTTCTTGCAAAGTTTCAAAAGAAGTAAGGATAAATAAAATAAAATTAAATTAAAAAAATTAAGTAAAAAAAAAGAAAATAAACAAAAAACAAAAATGTAAGCAAACTAAATAAAAAAATAAACGAAGCCCCAAATCTTCTNCCTATAGTTAGCTATTATTTCTCTTCTTCTTTGTTTAACTATTATATTCGCTTATATTTGCTAATATTCACTTATATTCGCAACTTTCTAAAAAGTGCTGGTATTTTTGCAAATTGTCAGAAAATCTAGTATGTTCTTCAAAGTGGTAGAGAAGTTAGAGTTGGTGTTTTTGTAAAGTGCCAGAAAAGTCAGGTTGTTTTCTTGCAAAGTTCCGAAAAAAGTAAGGAATAAATAAAATAAAATAAAATTAAAAAATAAAAAAAAACAAACAAAAAACAAAAAACAAAACTGAAAAAAAACGTAAAAAACAAAAACGAAAAAAATAAACTATTATATTTGCTTATATTTGCTTATGTTTGATTATATTCGCTCATATTTGTGACTTCTTGCAAAGTGCCAAAGATATTAGAATTGGTGTTCTTGTAAAGTGCCAGAAAAGTCAAGTCATTTTCTTGCAAAGTTTCAAAAGAAGTAAGGATAAATAAAATAAAATTAAATTAAAAAAATTAAGTAAAAAAAAAGAAAATAAACAAAAAACAAAAATGTAAGCAAACTAAATAAAAAAATAAACGAAGCCCCAAATCTTCTTTCCCTGAAGTAAGAGTTCATGATCTTGCAATTCAGAAATTGTTGAAGGTTTTCGCAAAGTGCCGTAATAAAATAAATTAATAAAAATAAAACAAAAAACCAAAAACAAAAACATGAAACAAAAAAATAAATGAAACGAAACCTGTAAAAACTTGTGAAAACTTACATTCTTGAAATTTAGAAATTGCTAGAGAAATTAGTTGTGTGTTCTTGCAAAGTGTCGAAAGGCTGAATTGGCTTGCACAAAGTGCTGAAAAGTCGTTGGATTTCTTGCAAAGTGCCAGTGGTAAAGTGTAGAAATAAAATAAAAAATATTAAAAAAAAAATAAAAAGAGAGGTCTTTCCTCGGTTCCGTTTAATGAAAAAATAATATTATTATAAATCTTGCTAATTAATGAATTAAAATATATACTACGATACGAATCCAGAGAAAGAAAGCATGAATTTCCATTAATAGGTTTATTTCAAATATGAAGTATAAATTGGAAAATAAAATAAAATTCTCCGATCTTAATTTTGAAACTTCAATAGCAAAATATATTTTATACTTAAAAAAAATGTTATTCCTAATTATATAATACGTATATAAAACTAGTTTTTGATATCTTCAGTAAATACCATGCATTATCATATTCTGTAAAGACACTAAGGGTGGATATATTCAATCGACTTTTAGAATAAGGTATATGATAATTTTATAAATAGTGTTATGTGCTAATTTTATAAATACATAATGTTAAAGTATTCATGTATGAATTGAAATGAACGTAACATGGAATTGTGTAGGTCTTTTATCTCGATTAGAACTAACTATGAAGATAATAAGCACGATAACGGACTAAAATCTACTTCTTGTCTATTTCATATTGTTGTTCCGCGATCTAGTGTCAACATGTGCTTTGAAGCCACTTTCTAGCAAATCACGGTATACAGCATATATTGCCGGAATAATTGAAGGATATGGTGCGTTCTCATATACAGTGATATCTCTAAAGAAAATGTCGCAGTTATCAATAACTCTATAAATCATGCTCGAGTCATATTATTATTTACAAACCTCTTATTATTCCAGACATCCATTTTAGATATTTCTCCAAATTCAATACTTTTGTTTAAAGACAAAAACTTCAATTCGGTGAGAAAAGCTCCTTGAACAAAAGCAACATCATAAAATTCTTTCTCGAGCGGGCATCGTCGTTGAATCACTCCATTTAAGAAAAAGTTTCGTATAATTTTATATTCACAAGATTCAAGTACTAACGGATCTAAACTTTCATTATACGTTGCGGTAAACTGAACTTTAACTGAGTTTGACCAAAATCCTTCAAATTTTGAAGTTACTGTTGATACCATAGTAACATTTCCATCAGGCAAATATCGAAATTCCCGAATTTCATAAAGTCCAGATGTCCAAAATTTGGGCATTGGAATAATTTCGGCTATTTTAAATACTCCACCCGGTTCATCGAAGGACCCCTTTTCAAAATTATCCATTGAATTTGTTATCGTAACATTCGTGGAAGTATAATTAGTTGTGTTGTCAAATTCAACGGGAAGGGATTCAATAACATAAAAAAACCGGTTTGGTCGAAGCTGATATGCTTTTGGAATCTGCGAAATATCTACTGGTAAATGAAGTTCAGGCGCACCACCAGAAAAAGAAAGAACCACAATTGCTCCAATGAGTATGAAGATACATAGACACGAGAAAATTGTATCCCGATAATTCCTTGGTTCAATTTGTCTTCCTATCTGAAGAAGGGGGATTCTCTCGCTATTCATATCACTATCATCCGACATCGTGAATGAATTAACTTTGTGAAATTGAAAATCATTTTATGTTTGTTCAGCCTTAGTGACACATGTGTTTGTGCTACTATTGGGCGTCGTAGATTTGACATTTTATGATTTAATGATACCGAATGTTTAAAACAAACTACATTGATTTTGCTAATATAGGGTTTTTGCATCCCTAATAATATACAGACCAACTTTCTCTTATATACATTTTCCGAGTAGATTATTCGATGAAAATTCGGCAATACAGTATTTTTTTATTGGGTTTGACAGAAAGTGAACGTACGTACGTTGTTACACCCACAACTCTTTGATAATCTTTAACTTTTAAATTAAAATTTCGGATAAATTATGAGAAAATTCTAGAACTATTGTGAATATAAAAAGTGTTTGGGTTAAACTACTTTTCCAAGTTTTCGACACGGATCAGCCCGAAGAGACAAAAACAGCAAAAAAAAAGCGAAAGTCGCAAAAATACAAGAAATAACAGTCTAAACCCATCTTGGTGCATTAATAAAAAATGTCGGGAGGACAATTTTACTATAAGATATGTTCTAACACTAACCCTTACCCTAACTTTAATTAAAAAATCAAAACCACGTAACTGGACACGGCTTTAGACGTCCCCAGTTTATGGGATTTGAATGGTACCAAATCGTTGAATTCTGATCACTAAGTTAATGTTTATTTAATTTTTATAAAAACTTAACAATTTAATATCTAGCAATTGGAATTTTATAATTTTGGTACCATTTAATTTGTCTTGATAAAATGATTCAAATAGTATCAAGATTATTAAATCCTGATTACTAAATCTTAAAAAACTATTTGTAATATAGCTATATAGAGGAACATCAAATTTTTTTTATATAAAAGTTTTTCCAACTTTTAAATTAATAAACTATCTTAACAACTACCTATTTAAATTTAATAAAAATTTTGTTTTTTAAATTTTATATTATAATAGAGTTAAAACAAAAACTTTTTATTAAATTTGATTTGTAGTTGTTAACTATTTTAATTTAAATTTTAAAAAAAGTTACTAAAAATAATTTGTCACTTTTTTATTAATATCCTTATATATAGTAATTCAATCTGTTTTTATTGAATTTCTATTTAAAACTATATACAAATAATTTTTTATAAATATTATTAAGATCTAGTAATTAGAATTTAATATTTTTGGTATTGTTTAAACTATTTTATTGAGATAAATTAATTGATAATCCATTTTCAAATAAGTAAGCCATACATAGTAAATTGCAATGTAAGATCTATATGATTTACATATAAAATTGCTAAGCTACAAATACCACTTTATGACAAAGTGAAGTCATTTTCTACTAAGTAAATGTATTTTCAATTTCTAAGTAAACTTGTAGAGCATCAATTTCCAATTCTAATATAGTAATATCATTAAAATCTTTTGAGTAAATGCAAAGAGCTATAAAATGATTTGCTAATCAATGTAAACAAACTATTGTTTATGTATAATGGCATTTTTGACTATAGTAAATCCCAGCATCACAATTTACTATATAGTTATATATGTTTCTCTCATTCAGAAACAGATTATTAATTAGGGAATAGAAATTTGTTGCACCCACGACATGTCGCACCCTGATTCCAACCAATCAAATCGCACGATTTTGTAGACAAAAAATTTTAAGTTTTAAAAATTAAAAATTTACTAGTAAAATGTAAAAATAAATAAGCGATATTAAAGTATATAATGTAAAATTTTATTCTGAACAACTTTTTCTAAGTTATAAAGATAGATTGTCTTAGTAAAAAATAACATTTTATAAGAATAATCAAAAATTTCAATTGTTAGCACATATAAAACTTATTTTTTACTAATATAATCTATATTTATATTTAATATTACATGTAAAATTTTGCGCTAAACAAGTTTTTCTAAGTTAAAAAGGTAGATTGTTTTAGTTTTATATGTACTAACTTTGGAAAATTTGGATTTTTCTTATAAAATGTTTTTTATACTAAGACAACCTATCTTTACAACTTAGAAAAAGTTGTCAGAATAAAATTTTACATTATATGATATGCTATTATATATATATATTACACTTTATTAAGTAAAAGTTTAAACTTTTAAAAAATAAAATTTTTTATCTATAAAATTGTGCGATTTGATTGGTCGATATAGAGGGTGCGACATCGACAAATTTATTTTTCTTATTAAGGGGTCCGCTAAAGCCTTGTACACATATGACTTTTTATAATAGATTAGCCAATCAGAATCATAAAATTTTGTTTATATGAAGAAGTCAAAAATCAAAAAAATACAAAAATATAAAAACGATAGTCTAAACTCGTTTTGGTGCATTAATAAAAAATTTAGAGAAGGCAATTTTACATATATATATACCCTCTCCTAACGGTAAACTAACCCTAACCCTAATTATAACTAGAATTTTAAAAGTTACATAGGTACAAGGCTTTAGCGATCACTCTATTAAAAAAATTACTAATTTATACCACAGGTGATTATCACCTATAGTCAATTTACCAATTAAAATTCAGGATTAGGTGTAATATGTAGATTAATTTTTGTGTAACAAAAAAAAATTTTTAAAAAATTGCTAAAACTGCTTCTAATTTAAAATTTTGTCTATGAAACTACTTTTTTTTATACAAAAAAAAAATTCTTCGCTAAATTTTACTATATATAAAGCCCTACCCTAATTCCTAACCTTTACTCTTACTCTAATATTAAAGAAATTTAATTTTTATTTAATAAAAGTTGTTTGTTTTGTTTATTTTTGGATTAAGTTATATGCGACGCATGTGATAATGTCACCTGTAGATCATCACTGTATCAATAAAGTTTAGTTTTTGTTAGTTTAGGGTTAGGGTAAGCACCTAGGTTTAGGATTAGAGTTTGAGGTATATAGTGAAATCGCTCAAAGAAAACTTTTTGTTAGAGAACGGAAGGTGGTTTCCTATGCAGATTTTGAGTAATAAGCGATTTTTGTTGTTTTTTTTGATAAAACGAACGTTTGTTTTGAATTTTCTGGTCGTGTTATATTACACAAAATCCTAAAATCTGATTGGTTCGGTGATACATAAGCTGCTGTCACTTATGTGACAAATAACTTTACTCTATTTTTTTATGCATTGTAGATTACAGGTAGAGTCCGTATTGGGCCGGGCTAAACTCGCGAGTTTTAGAATTAGGCCGGGTTTGTACACAGGTTGGATCTAAATTTTAAAGTTTGTTTGTAAAGTGGGCCGGGTTCAGATCGGGTTTATTAAATATTGGACCTGAGTTGGGTTTAGTAAATAGGCCGGTACAACCCAATAATAGTCAGCAAAAACTATATTATTTTTGCTATAGTTCCTATTGAATACAATTGATTATTAGCTTTAGTTAGATATTGCATACTAAAATAATATGCCTTTTTCAGTATATAACAACTTAAATTAATCAAATTTGCACTTACTATTATACATATAGCTTAAAATTTTTTTTTGATTTTTAATTTAATTTAATCTTTGAATTTTGATTATATGTTATATGTTCAATCTTGTGGTACCGATATCGGTATGTATGTACAGATGTGTAACTTTTGATCGCTCTAATCTTTTTTTTATCTTGTGATAAGGGTAGTGACAAATATTACGTAATATCCTGAGAAAGAGGGGGTCACTGATTGTCTTACGTTAGATATATAAATTTATAACAGCCAATCAAATTTATCTTATGTGGGAGAGGTTTGAGGGTATAGTAAAAAAATATTATGTAATATTTGTTACTACCCTAAATGTTAGTTTTCTTAGTTTGTTTTTTTTTCTTTTTCATATAGCATTTAACTTTTTTTTCTTCTGTTTTATAAATCTAAAGTTTTTTTGAAACTAGGAGTTGTAACTGGTACAGTCAGATCTCCCTAAATGCACTTTTAAGTGCACACCCTCTCTAAATTCATGCTAAGTGCTGACCCAAATATATACTTGATCTCTACAATTGCACTTTCTTATTATTCTCTAATGCATGTTATTAAAGCATGGTTCCAAGGGCATGCATTTAGAGAGGTCTAACTGTATTGTAATTAGGATTGTTTCTTTTTTTTTTGTTTTTTTTATTAAAATCAACCCCTTTTTTGCAGGTTCAAGTTTCGCAAAAATGTGAAGTTAATACCGGGAATATGGAATTGGAATTGACTGTTTGAGTATGAAATTGACACTAGTGAATAATCTCTCTGAATGCACTTTTAAGTGCATACACTCTCTAATGTATACTTAAGTGCTGACCCAAATATATACTTAATCTCTACAATTACACTTTTCTTATTATTCTCTAAATGCACATTATTAAAGTATGGTTCCAAGGGTGTGCATTTAGAGAGATCTGACTGTATTGTAATTAGGATCGTTTCTTTCTCGCTTTTTTTATTTTTTGTTTTTTATTTTGTTAAAATATGAAGTTAGTACTAGAAATATGGAATTGGAATTGACTGGTTTGGGAATTGGTATGAAATCGATACTGGTGAATGATTTGAACCTTAAATCTGGTGGAACAAGAACTGGTTTCATTTCAAAAACCAGTTTTGTTTTTTTGTTTTTCATTTTAATAGTATTAGCATTTTCTTTTGTTTGCAAGATTAGATAAGGTTTCGTGGAATTGAGCATGGGAAATAATGATTTGGAACTGGTAGAGGTAACCATAATATTGTAGTAATGTATTTGTCAAATAAATACTGTATAGTGTGAACCATGGTACCTTAAGCATATAGTGGAACTATACATAAGGACGAAATTATTTCAGGTTCTAAAACCTGAAATTAAAATTTGAAGACGAAATTGTTTTTGACCTATTTTACTTAAAAGACGAAATTATTTGATACTTTTTTTGAATAGACGAAATTATAAGGAACATATCTATATAAATTTTATTTGTTCTTCTTTATAAAAAATTTTAATTTTCTCTAATGAAGACGAAATAGGCCTTTTCCAAAATCAATTTCGGTGGCATCACTAAGTGGAACTTAAAGAACTGGGATAAAAAGTTCGTAGTGTATTAATATTGTATTTAGGTATCATAATTCGTGTGCTATTTAATAATAAAAGTAATTACTTTAATATTGCATTACATAAAAATATCAATTGGAAAGCAATTAATTATATTTGTACACTATGTGTAAAGCTGTTTTTATTCAGAAAAACAGTATAAAATAATTTTCATGTAACAAAAATTTAAAAGTTATCGCACCAAATATCTTATTGTAAAAAACATTTCATAAATAAAACCTCTCATACCCTAATCTCTAAATTTAATCTCATCCTAACCTAACCTTAATCTCTAACTTTAACCTCTATCCTAACTCTAACCACTACCCTAACCCTAACCCTTACCCTAACCCTAAATAACTAATTCATATGAAAACAAAGTAAGGAAAATATGACCTTTTGAAAAACAATCAACAATACTTGACGTTCATAGTTATGCAATATATGCATATACAGCAATTCTGAATTAACATTATTCGCATTTTTATGCTAATTTAAAAAAATAAAACAACGTTAGTTATACATATTGGGCAATAATTCACATCATATATTCATACTAATATGTCAAATGATAATCATGACCTGAGGGATTCTTATTTCGCATTATAGGTCTTATAATAAATTTGTGTATCATGTTAAGAGAAGAAGAACATATGATTTTAGGCATCTTTAAATAATTTCCAATATACATTCCATTTTTAGTTTTTTGTTCTGTAATTTAGGTTTAATAAAAATAAAGTTATTTTTTGACACATGTCAAATTTCAAACAAGGCTTTTTTCTCACCTTCTTCAGAATGCCGTGTTTAAGCTCACTTTGAACATAAGCTAAAGATAATATTTGTGTAGAAATAACTATAGTATTACAAGAAATAAGAAAACCAGAACAAATACAAAAGAAAATAAAGTACTTAACTACTAGTAACTGATTTCTTTAAGCCATTTCAAATCCGATCATTCAAAGCCCAAGAACATAAAAGTCCTTCCAAATAGTAGACCCACTAGGTACTAGACCAGTACTAAACCCATGTATAGATTTCAGGATCTTCTTGATTGAAATATAATTCCTTTCAAGTACTAAATTGTAGTTTCAGTCATGTACTAAATTCTGGGTCTACTATAAATTTTATATGACCGTTTACAGTACTTAAAAGAAATAAAGAAATGAATTTATAGATTGTATTATATAAAGATTTTTGCTAAGCACATAAAAATAGTAAATCAGAAATTTTTGGTTAATTAATTTGGAAATAATTATCATGATGGAAATTAGTGTTTCTCAAACCTGAACTGAAGATCCAAACCTGACCTGAACCTGTCCTTGTGGGCCGGGTTGAACCATGATTTTTTGAACCCGACCGGGTTCGGGTCATGAGAGAGACCCGGATCGATAAAACCTGGACCGACCCGGTTTATATTTTTTTCTATGACGATCTGAATATTAATAGTAAAATTGTATAAGGCATAATTTTTTTATTGCATAAATTGCACAAGAAAAGTTTTTATAGCACAATTGCATGTTGATTACTTTATCATTTTATTTTCACACGAATTGGCATACTTTTTTATAAAAACCAAAGTAGTTTTGTTCTTATTACATTGCTACCTATTTTTTATAAGATAACACATTATGTCGAGCTCAAGTGCGATACCATATGATAGCATTTATGAAGAAACTTGTAATGAACTATATGATGGTAAAACTTATATGATGAACTTTACGATGAACCTTATGACAAACCTCATGATGAACCTTATGATAAACTTTATAATACCAATATTACTCAGGAGCCAACAAATACGACTAGTTCAGATGAATTTGGAGATAATGAATCATTAACTTCAATTGAAACTAACGCAACTAATAAGTAATTTATTCAAAATTTAGTACTGTATTAACTTTATATTATATAGTAATACTAATGTATTTATTTTATAGATCGTTTGTATAGAACTATTTTAAAAAAAAAATTTAAAAATAAAAAAAGAATTAATTGTATTGATGGCAGTATGTGATCATTGTGGTAATGGTTTAAAAATCTATGAGGATGGATCTACTTCAAGCTTCCAAAAACATCTCATTCGTCTACATAAAAACAAGGTACCAAAATTAAAAGGATTGAATGAACCAAATACAGAGCCACTGCAAAATGTATCTGTTTTAGGTATGCTTAAAAGCAAAGCAGGACCCTGAAATATATATAGATAGGTCAGGTATGAGTTTGCTTATTTTTAAGATTTTTTATGCAGATCTTTTCTATTTTTAGTAATTTTTTGCTTATTTTTAAAGTATTTCTGCAGATCTTTTTTTTTTAGTAATCCTATAATTAACCTGACCTATCTATGTATATTTCGGGGGTCCTAGCAAAGCCGTAAGTTAAAAAAAAAAGTACATACAGTATATCTTGTAGTGAAACGTATTATATATAAATTAGACCAGTGATGGCAATTTAATCAGCCAAACAAAATTTAATTGGCCATCGGCCAATACAAAATAATTTGGCCAAAAATGGCCAAAATTTTACGGCCAAAGTTGAATGTCAATTGGCCAGGCCAAATAAAATTATTTGGCCAATATGGCTATTGGCCGATGGCCAAATGGCCAAATGGCCAAATTTCTCTAAATAGTAATAAAAAAAAAAAGTGTATAAAAATACTGTATGAAAGCATATTACAGTAATATATATGATAATTTAAGTAATAGTTGTTAAGCTATATAAAAAAAAATCTAAGTGAAAGTTTAATAAGTTATATAAAAAATAATTTAAGCAAAAATTTAATAAGTTATATTAAAATAATTTAACTGAAAATTAATAAGCTATATAAAAAAGTAATTTAAGCAAAGATTTAGAAAATTATATAAAAATATAATTTGAACAAAGGTTTAATAAGTAATTTGAGTAAAGGTAATTTGTGCAAAGGTTTAGTAAGTTATATAGAAAAACTACTTAAGTGAAAATTTAATAAATAATTTAAGCAAAGGTTTAGCGAGTTGTATAAGAAAATGATTTAAGCGAAGGTTTAATAAGTAAGGTTTAGTAAGTAATTTGCGAAAGTTCAGTAAGTAAGCTTAGGTAAGGTTCAGTTAGTTATAAAAAAAAATAATTTGGGCAAAGGTTTAATAGTAAGTAATTTTTGAGTAAAGGTTTAGTATGTAATTTGAGTCTAAGCTTTATTATTTACTAAGTATTTTGTTATTATTAAATAGTTAGTTAATTTACACAATAAAAACTTACTTATTTCGTCAAATAGAAGTTTTTAAATACTCCAATTTCATTTCCAATTTCAAAATTTCAATACATAAATAAGATTTTTTAAATTCTTATTTATCCCAAAATATGCTATTTTTTTTAATTCTAAAACCCTTAATATATTATTATTTTAAATATCGAATGATTTATTTTATTAAAGATATCTAAATCTGGGCCTTATTAAACATGAAGTTAAAAAGTATATAAAGCATATAAATAAACTTCATTCTAGCTATATCTTTAAATGCTTAAAGTTATATAATTATTTAGTAATAAACATGTATTAATATTGGACCAATTAGATTACTAGCTTTATTTGGCCATTTCGGCCAAAAATGAAATTTATATTTTTGGCCTTTTGGCCTCGGCCATTGGCCGGCCAAATGGCCAAATGACATCACTGAATTAGACTACAGGTCAAGGTCGTGAATCTTTTGATTTTAAGAAATTTATTGACTTTATTAAACGATAGATTATTAAACATAACCAGTCATTTTACATAATTGAAGACGATGGCCTTAAAGAAATATTTGCATATTTGGAACCCCAAGCAATAGGTATTTATTTATTTATTTTTAATTTATTTTTTTTTAATTTTTAATTTATTTTGTTTTTTTTTTTAGCACTGTTATCAGATAAAATAAAAAGGCACATAACTAGGAATTTTGAAGAAGAACGTAAACGACCTCAAAAAAAACTACAAAAAGTTCCTGGGCATATATCAATTATGACAGACATTTGGACAACTGATATAATGACAAATCATTTATGTCAGTTACCATACATTATCTAGATGCATCATGATCGATAAAACATCTTTTACTTGATTTTATTCATATAGATGGGCAATATATGGGTGCTGAAATAGCTAGTGCCATGGAAAACTGTCTTCGATCAATGGGAATTATTTCTAAAATAATAGCAATTACGCATGATAATGCGACTTCTAATGATAGATTTTTACAAGACATTCTGACTCTATTTCATTAGCCGGTATTCAATTTGATGATAAACAAAAATTAGTACGATGCTTCACTCATATCCTAAACTTTGCAGTACAAAGTATTTTTAATGATATAAGAAAGGAATTAGAAATGGTTGTTACTTTATTTATTTGTGTTTTTTTTAACAAATAAATGCACTTGGTGAAATTAATTTTTTTTTTTTTTAGTTATGTGTATTAATTAAAGGTATTAGAGGACATCATAAAAAGTTGAAAATGTTGTGTCCAATACATAATATAAGGATTTTAAAGCTGATTCTTGATGTTCCTACTCAGCAGAACTCTATCTATGAAATGTGCATTCTTGCATTAGTATTACGAATTGTGCTAGACGCTATCTCTCATACTAATCTGATTTACGCCAATATATACTTACTGAGGAAGATTGGAAAAAATTGAACTTCTTGTTTTAATTTTAGCACTAGGGTTGCATCAGTCCGGTCCGGTCCGGTCCGGTCCCTAAGAGGACCGTTATCATAGTGTTACAGTCCCGGTCTGGTCCAGTCCTTTGGTCCTATAATAGTCCTTTAATAATTACGTCAATCTTAATACATAAGATTTTATTGGCCAAAAATAACGTAATTTTTACTGTCAGATGTAAACAAACATCATATGATCTACATTACACCTGATCAAGAAATTTGATTGGGTGATACGAATATCACAGTTATGTTTACAAGGACCGGTCCCAGGACCGGTCCTTTAATGGTCCCACGGTCCTTATCGGTCCCAGTCCGGTCCCGGTCCTGGACCGGTCTTTTTCAGGACCGATGCATCCCTATTTAGCACTATTTAAAAAGGTTAGTAACAACTTAGTCAACTTTTTTTTTTAAAAAAAAACTCTTAATATTTTGTTTAATTTAGAAATAGTTAAAATGTCAAAACAAGAATATCCAACTTTGTTAATAGTTATTCTCTCTATTATTTGTTAGTTGAAACTCTTAATGAGGCTATAAAAAAGAAAGACATTCCACAATGGCTTGCGTACGGGTGTGAAACTCAACCACAAGCTTTTAGAATATTGTCAAAAATTAAATATACTAAATGTTGCTGCAGTAATATTAGATCCACAGCTTAAACTTGGGTATTTTGAAACTCTCAAATGGCAATCACAACTTATTAATCAAATCAAGGATATGTAAGTTAGTATACAAATTATGTAATATTATAAAAATTAACAACTAATATTGTTTTTTTTAGTATTACAAACAAAAATGACTATACGCCTGTTCCTAGTCAAGATGTGGCTTATACAACCAAAGAACCATCTAATTTAATGCCACGAATGTACAAGTGATTATGCGTAGAACAACAAAGTGAATAGATACATATTTACTAATATCACGAACAAATGGAAATATTGATATTTTACAGTGGTGGTAAAATAATGAATCATATTATCCAAATCTCACAAAATTTGCTCACGATGTTCTTCTAATACCGGCAACAAGTGTTCTGAGCAAACAGATGTTCAGCATAAGTGGAGATATGGTCACTGACAAGAGAAACTGGTTGGATTGTAAAACAGTTTGAGAAGCTATGTATTTGAGATCATAGTAGAGGGAACTAGATAGCTAAATAGAATGGATTTCTTTTAAAACTAAAAATATTAGAGTAAAAAATTGCAGAATAAACAAATTAATTTTTTTGTACGTATGTACGATGCCGCAACCTGTTAGAATTTTGCAATTTATAATAAAATTGAGTCATTTGTTTAGTAAATTTTTTTAAAATGTATTGTTTTCACGTGAGTAGGGTATACTTATACCAGTTCTGGTTCGGGTTGGGTATCAAATACTCGGGTCCAGCTTTATACTTGGACCCTGACTGGTTTTCCGGTTCGACTTCGGGTTTTTGCTAAAACCCGGCCCAATCCGGCCCGTAAGGAACACTAGTAGAAATAGGCATTCCCTTTGAAAATTTTTTTTTTGACCTGATTCAGAATCAAGTTATATTTGGGCTCAAATTTTCAAACCCATAATAAATTTGGGTGGGGTTTGGACTGGGCTTGCAAAATAATCAGGCCCAGCCCGACCCGAACCTATAACTTTATATTGGGCTAAACTTGAACTTTGAGCTTGTAAAATATTTTCAGATTTGGGTTTGGTCTTGGAGATAACCGACCTGACCTGGCCCAATACGGACCCTAATTACAAGTGATAATCATTTATGGTTATTATTAGTTATTTTTTTAAATATTTATATATTTTTTTTTATTACTTTGACAGTCTTGTCGGTGCTACATTAATAAGTTTACATACTAATCTAAGATTTGTATATAATAAACCCTCCAATTGCAAGCCCAGCATCATCCGGCTATCCGAAGACACCCAAATGAGACCTGTTGCACTAGTTTTCAACAGAAAACTAGAGATTGTAGTCAGCTCTGTCAAAAACTAATCCAAAATGGCTTAGGGCAGTGTCATTAATCACCTGATTATTTTTTATCAGAGGCCTACCCCCCTCCCTCTTCCTCAATATATAAATAGTCAGGTTCTTATATATAATTTCAACTTTTTTTACCCCCCTCCAAAAAATCACCTGATTTTTGTTACTCCCCTTAATGCTATTGATTATAAAATTTTCTATTGTTTCTTCCAACAGATTCCTTCTTTCATCTTCAAATTCTTTTTTCCGATTTGGAACCTCTTCTATCGTATTCATAACTGATGCAACATTGGACGGACCTGGAGCGCCAAAAGCTACTCTCTCAAATGAATAAACAGCTCTTGTACTTCCATTCCCAATGTGTGGATTTAGTTTTCTTCTCTTTTGTTCTCTTGTGATGCCCAGTTGAGACCCTCATTTTGCTACAGTAATGCAATGGGTTTGCCAAACTAGATTATGAAAACTATTCTCTACTAAAGTTTTGTAGCATTCTACAAAATCCAATATCGCCTTTCTTGTGATCAGAACCGTTCTAAGACTTGCTAAACCTTTTGTGAAAAGAGACCCCTGAATTATACTTTTCCTTAGCTCTTGAAACTCAGTTCTACTTGTTCCAAATAAGGTCCTTCTTAAATTCTTACTGTTAACTTCTGAGAATATTTTTTGTAGGATATTCTCTTGTACAATTGAGAAGGCTATTCTCTCAATATTAAGCCGATGCAATATGTAACTTTCGCATTTAGTCATATGGTTGAGTGTTTCTTCCTCTTCTTGGTTACAACGAATGCAATTGCTTTCAGAGTAGATATCTGATCTTCTTCGCTTGAGAACTGATAACGTTGGTACTTCGTTAGTTAAACACTTCAATTTAAAAGCTACTCTTCTGCTTGTTCCCATTGATTTACATTTGATTCCCATTTTTTTTAAATCTTTCCAAAACAATGGCCAGAAGTGCTTAACGACCTTTTCATCTGGTTTGACATATTTTATGACTCTTGAGAATCGAAAATCCAAACTAGTTTTAAATTCAACAACCCGCTTAATGAAGAAATAAAGTAGCATCCCAATGTATTTTCCTTTCCACATAAGAATGACGTCAAGCCTTATGTTGTTCTCCAGCTTCAGATTCTCTAACTTGGCAAGCTCTGACCCTTTTTTTGCCAACTTGTCCGCTTATTCGTTCCATTTCTTTCCACTATGGCCTTTGATTTTATTAAATTTAAGTACATCTTTCTTTGACTGCGAAAGGTCGTGAATTTTCGTGATTAGACTATAACTTTTGCATTTAATCCAACGGTGAAATGCCTCTAACTGTACTTCTGAACCCAGGCTTGCAATTGCCGCTGCACTATTTGTGTTAATAACTATATCTACTTCCTTTGGTACTACTAATAAAACTATCCAAATTGCTACCAACTCTGCCTTCGTTAAAGAAGGCCAAGCCTCAAATCCTATATTACCTTCTGATATTTTTACATTTTTTAGGGAATCCAGCCATATCCAACTGGCTCCCATAACTTTCCTCTCATCCTTTTCGACTAAAGAACCATCTGTATATACTTGAAAACTCATATTGCCTGCCGCTAACAAACAGTAATATTGATTAACAAGCATATTCATTAGACCAGAACCTAGCTCTTGCATATGTATTAGTTCCACCATGTAATCTTGGATAATAACCCTATCTAAAGTGCTAAAGAGGTCACCTGATACCACACCCTTTTTAGTTTCTTTATTATTTGTTCTTAATTAGCTTAGAAAAGTTCTGTATTTGGATAGATTTTGTACTACTGCATTAGGTATGACACCGATTGCTTTATTCGCATGTATTAACACCTTGTACTCTTTTTTATCTATTTCACAAAACTCTGCATTTTCCATTGTTTCTTTGCTCTTGCTACCGTGTATATTTTGGGTTTGAACTAAAAAAAACTTTCCTTTTTTTCCAAGATCTTGCCAACAATAATTTCGCCGCTTTGGACTAAGTGAAAACAAATTACTTCCTTTTTTTTTATTCTCTGAAACCCTGCTCAACTTCCATTCCAAGGTTAAAAGGTTGCTAAGCACCCCTAATTGAAAACTCTTTATCTGCCTTGATGTGTTGTCTGTTAGAAATAACTCCTCTACTTTTATGAACCAATTTGTCTTTCTGCCCCTATTTGGTAAACTCTTTACTACCTTAAGCTCTTGCCAAGAAAAAAGATTTTCCATCTTTTTATTAAACAGCTGCTCTATAAAGAACAAATTCATCCTGCTTAATGATTTGTGCGCTTTAAGAAAGACCTCTACCCCCACTATCTCTCTTATCTTTGTTTCTTTGTTTTCAATGCATATAGAAAGTCATTTTGTTTGAAAGGTAATGCCATTAGACCATGTTTTGAGTAGAGATATACAAGTTAAATTGTCCTTCCAGATTTTTTTAAGCCAAGTTTCGTCCATTTCTGGCCATGTTTCTTTTGTTATACACGCATTCTGAAAACCTTGTTTGGCCCTAATAATCGTTAGCTCTGTCAGACTGCCTTTGGTATTTAATCTTTTTTGAAGACCTGTTAATTGTTTTATTACAATTTCTTGAGCCAAAAGCTTACACTTTAAAAAACCTTTGTGTAAGACAATGTAATTGCCTGTCTTTTGTGTAATGTCCAGTTTATGTTTGATCATTTGGATATAAGGCTAGTGTATGCTGTTAAGAGCCTGAGTTGAGAGTTTTGAGAGCTATAGTATATAACTAAGTTTCGGGAGTAAACACCTATTGTTGATGTAAACTAGTTGGCTTAGAGAAAGTTTTTTCCAATTTAATGCAATCGTGAATTGTCTCACTATGTCACGTGCTTTCTTCTTTACTAAAGATTTCTTCATCTTTCTATTTAACCATACTCCTAGAAAACGAGTAGTTGTTTCTATACTCTCAGCTTGAACTATTTTATTTTCAAACTGCACAAACCTTTCTTCTTTGTGTAAACTTGAGTTTAAAATTAAAACTTGGATTTCTTTCCGTTTATTTGGATGTCATTTATTCTAAAGAACTCGCTTGCTATTTTAGTTATCTTTCTGAGCTGAGATTTGTTTTTTGCAATCCATGTCATATCATCTGCGTATGCTAACACTGAAAACCCCATCTCAAATTTTTTGTATGTTTGCCTAGCCCAATCTGTTATTTCTTTTGTCTGAACCTTATATCCTAAATCTTTATCACTTTCTATGCGATATAACAAAGGATCATAAAAAATACGCCATAAAAGGAGTGACAAAACTTCTCCTTGATCGATCTCATCTGCCGCTTCATATGGATCAGTTGGTCCTAACGCCGTAATTACCTTTGCTTTTCTTCTTTCAAAAAGGTTTATAATAATTTTAATTATTTTGCTTGGTAATTTTAATCTGTTCATGGCCAACTCTAAAGATGAAAAAGATACTGAATCAAAAGCTTTATGCATGTCTTGAAATAATATCCTCATCTCTTTTCCCTTTTCTTTTGCATCTTCTATCAACATATTCATAATATGAATTGGATTTTTGGTTGAATACCCGAGTAATCCTGCAAAATTTGGGCCTTTGAGAATTTTGTTCTCAATGAAAACTCTAGCTAATCTTTTGTTCAGAACTCTTGTAACACATTTTCAGAATGATTCTAGCAATGCTATTGATCTTGCATTGCTTAACAAGTACTTTTATTCTTCACATTTAGGAATTAAATACAACTGCGATAATTTCTATTTATCTGGAATGTCACCTTCTATTAAACATTTGTTGGCCAATTGTCTAAAAATTTCTTGGGAGCTTATACTTGCTTGTTTAATTAATCTATAACCAATACCAGAAGGCCCAGTGCTGAGGTGTTTTTGGTTTCTTTGAGTGCTAAAACCCATTCCTCTAGCGATATTTCTGATTCTGAATCCATGTACCAGCTTTCCTTAATTTTCTAAGGACTTGTATATTCTACTCCATTCATTGGACATAGAATTTAAATGTGTTCTTCTCTTTCGAAATTGCTGTTGGAAATGTAACATGGTCTTTTCAAGAACCGCTTTTTCCTCTGTTATTAGATTCCTATCTACACCATCTTGTTCAAAGATAAGATCTAATTTAATTGTCTTCCATGGTCTATTAAGAAGACTTCTGAGCATTTTCTTTTGGTCGTTCTCAATCATAGCACATCTTCACTCTATATGGTCTTCAATTTCTAATCTCTTAATTCAATTCTTGACCTTTCAGCTACTACTCTTGCATTTAAAAGCTTCCACCATCCCTTTAAGTTAATAATTACCTCTTCTGTCAAATTTTTAATTTTCGGTATCTGCATGCTCTGACCATTGTTAATAAAATCTATTGTATCGTTGCACCTTTGTAATTTGTCTATATTTAAGTTTCCTTCCTTTGATTTTTGTAATATTTTTATTACTTTGCTAAGTCTTGTTGTTGTATTCTAAATATCTGTTTTAGACTGCTTCCTATGTTTTTGGTCCTCTCCTATTAAAATCTTCTTCTTTGGTAAATTTTTGTTAGCGGCAGAAATAATACTTTGTTGAAAAAAATCCCAGAGTTCGTTTAAAGATAAATTGGTCCTACAGTTTTCTACTCCTTTACTAGACTCCAACTTCCTTTTCAGAAATAGATTCAAATCTTCAGCATAATTTTGCTAATCTTCTTTTGTGGCTTCTTTATACAAGAATACCCATCTCGTTAATTGCTTCCTCTTTATAGTAGCTTTGTTATAGTTTTTGATTAAATGGTCTATCTGAATAGTGGCCAATACCAACTGATGGTCACTGCTTGTGTAGAAAACCATATCTTCTATTGTCAATTCTTTTAAGCCTGTTACTAAGTTCTCAGACACCCAGATTTGATCTATTCTTGATTTACTTAAATTATTGCTCCAAGTAAATTCTCTCTAGTTTGGATACAAAAACCTAAATGTATCTTAAAAATCCTGACTTCTAAGCCACCTAAATAAGGGGAGAACCTTACTATTTTTATTTCCACCTGCTCCTTCTCTGTCTAGATGTGCATCAGTAATGTAATTAAAGTCCCCTATAATGACAAACTGACTAACATGAGATCTGTTCAGGTATCTTTTAACTATTTCTTGTTGAATGATTTTATACATTTTCTTGTCATTAGGAAGTATGTACACTACTATTACTACTAGCTCCAATTGCTTAAAATAAAAATTTGCTTCTATTATATATTTATTCTTTCTAACCAAATGTCTTAAATACTTCTCCCAATCATTTCTAATTAAGATTCCAACTCTCGAACACTTTTTCTTAACTATTTCCTTTTTCGACCAGAAATCCCTAAAATTATGACCCTTACTAATTGCGAAATTCTCTTCCTTTTCAGAGTTATTTGTCTCTACTAAACCTACAATTCCAATATTCTCTTCTGAAACTAATTCTAATAAACTATCTAATTTTTGTGCCTTATGTTTTAATCCATTTATGTTGTATACTCCAATTTTTAAATCTATTTTCTTTTTCTCCTGGATTAAAACTGACTTCCCTTTCTTATGTCTATCCATCATACTTTCCTCACTTATTTCGATTATATTGGGCCTACATGAAGTATTAGTAAGATGTTTTGCTTCACCCATATTCTTTAATTCAACTAGAGCGAAAATTAGAAGCGCAAAGCAAGCAAGTGCTCTATTGTTTTGAATTTAGCTTGCATGTCTGCCAATATTTTTCCGATCTCATCATTTTCCCGTATTTCTTCTTCTTGCTTGTTTTTCCTTTTGCCTAGTTCTTTAGCATTTGAACCCGATGATACTTTATTACTATATGTTCTTGTATATTTTCATTAGTGGTTTTTACGCTCCTTAGTGGTTTTTTTGTGCTGCTGCATGATTTGGAGTTACTATCTAATCTACGATTTGGATTACCCCTACTATCTCTGGCTCTTTTTTGTACCTAGTTGTTCCTACTTCATATAATGGTCTTTTTCCTTTGTTAATATAGCAAGCTTCTTTTTGATACTGAAATTGTTTATTATTTCTTCCACTCGAATTATCTATTATCATTTGCCATTCCAACTTTGTATTGTTGTAATATAAATTATATTTTTGAGCTTGTAAAAGTTCCTCTTCTGACTTGAAAAAGATATAAGCTCTTTGCCTTTAGTTGCTATGACGGTTGTTCAAGATGTGTACTGCTTGCATGTTGTATTTTTTTAATTGACGTAAAAGTAAACTATTGTATGCTATTGTTGGTATATTGGAGATAGTACCCCTATATCTATTTTTCTCTTCTAATTTGGCTATGTCAAACTTTCCAGGTATTGTTCTGTATGTTTTACCATGATCCAAATGCAAAGACCAATTCTCTTTTAACGATTTTTCTCTTTGCTCCGAGTTTGCTAAAATTTTTATATAGGCTGCCTTTGTGGAGAAATTTTGCTGTCATGCAATTATAGTTACTGTGCCAAAATAACTTAAAAAACTTCTGATTTCTTCTGCCTTTATTCTCTTTGGCAGATCCCATAGTGTGAAAAAACATGTTGCAGTTTCCTCGTAGTCTTTAACCTCTTGGGATATAATTTTGTTTACTGGAGCCCATACTGAATTGTAAATGTTTTCATATTGTTTGGCCCTTTTGTTATTTAATGCTGCTATTGATTCTTCTTTTATTTGAGCTTTTTTGATAATATGCTCATTAAGCCCATAGTCTAGTATACTATACTCTTCTTGTATTAAAATGTCTTTGACTGTTTCTATTTCATTGTCATGATTGCATACTAACTTTTCTTCTTCTTCATGATTTCGTTTGCGTAAATTGCTTTGTGCTTCTATCTCTATGTTGCTTAACCTACTAATATACTCAACACTTGGTTGTGATAGTAGTAATTCCATATCAACTGGCTCATTTTTAATTTTAATGTTCTTACTCTGAGCTCTTTATTATGTTCTAACATGGCTTTCTTCTCTATTTTCACATTATTATTATTTTCGCTTTTAATGTTTGTGCGTTTCATATACAAAAAATCTATCAGAATAAATTTATCTTTATCTTTGTTAATACTATTTTGAACTTGGATACCAAGCATGCTCTCGACTTTCATATTACTATTATTAGACTGATCTAACAGAAATTCTTCTTTCTTTGTTAAACCTTGTTCTCTTGCTTTCTTGTATTTTTGTTGTTGTTGTTTTTTGTTGTTATTTTGTTNTTGCTTTCTTGTATTGAGCATATGTATAAAAATGTAACACATTACGAACGACTGAGATCAAGTACACTTCACTAGTGCCTAAATACTTTGCAATTTTTCTATTTTCTTTCCAGATAAATTTGTTTTGTTCTTTTTGTACCAATGACTTTTCGTCCTCCGACTTGTTAAAAAAATTTTTATAATCAGGAATTTCAAGCATTTTACGTGTTGTTTTGCATGTATTTGTTTGTTGTTTTGTTATTGTTGTTTGTTGTTTTATTGTTTCGTCAAATTCTAGATCTGTTTGTCCCAATTTAGCTATTTGTTTACTTTCCAAAAGCGTTTGTTTGTTTTGTTATGCTAATGATCTGCAACACAAGGTAATGACAATTTCCTAAAAAAAAAATTTTCCTTTGTAAAAATTTTGCGGAAGAATACAATTTTTTTGTATTTCAAGATTTGTATCTTTAAAAGGGTTAAAAATATTCCAATAAACTATATATGATTTTCCTTGTTTTATCTTTTTCTTTAAGGCTATTTTATATATTTATTTAGTATAATTGTGGTTAAATTTAAAAAATTCTTTAGCTCCAATTTTGGTCACAGTGATTGATAGAAAGAGTTAAAATAATGTTTGTTTAAATATTTATATTACACATTGAACATGGATAGAAACCAGAGAGTTTAAATAGGCAATCCCCTAGTTGGGTTGCAGGTATGGCATCTAGTGTAGAACCTTCGGGCGGACTACTTAAATTAGACAACCAAAAGTTGTACGTGTGGCTAGTTGACTCTCGTTATACAAATGTAATATGTGGCACAGTCATATTGACCAGGCCAACCCGCTTGGACCAATAAAGTGCTAGGGTACCTAAGTGGTCACCTTAATATTAAAAAAATATATATATATATTTATATTAAATTTAATCATTTTGTTATAATTTAAATTATTTTATTGAAATGGCTCAAATAGTATAGAATTGTTAAATTATAATTGCTAAATCTCAAAATATTATTAGTCAAGTGACATGTTCATATATAATAGTTTAAAATGAGTTACTTATAAATCAAATGAGTTAACATACTCAATTTTATATATAAAATATACAAAAAAATCATTTAAATTGAATTTATTTAAATGTATATGTTGTGTTCCAAATAAGAATTTGTCCCAATTTGGAATCTGGCCTAATCCTACCTTTAACTCTAGCCTAACCCTCCTACCTTTAACTCTAGCCTAACCCTAACTCTAAAGTCATCTAAAGTCCTAATTCTGCTACAAAATTCTCATTTGGGGCAGCCTGATTCTGAACCGGGTATCGGAACACAACATATACATATAAAAGTCTTTTTAAATTTTAAATATATATTCTTTGGCATTTAATACTCTTTTGTTTAAAGTTTTAGTTCTTAATTTTAAACAGAAAAATAAAAATCTTTCACTAAAGTTAATCAATTTTTTACTATATTCTTTAAATCAAATAAGTAACTCACTATATAATAATATGATTGGTTAAAATAATCTTTTAAAAATATAAAAAATGCTATTAAGTAAAGGCTTATTGTGCCCTAATTGAAAGTTGAAAAGAAGATTTTTCTAATTCTAATAGGATACTTGGGTCAGAAAAAAGAATATAAGGATCTGCAAATCTACTATTACACAAAGTATTATACTTTGTATAATAGTAAATTTGTAGATCCTTATATTTTTCTTTTTTGACCCCAGTATCTTGGGTTTTACCAAGTTAATTTTGATGATTTAACTACTATTAGAATTAGAAGAACCTCCTTTTTACTTTTAATTAAGGCACAAAAACCTTTACTTAATAATATCTTTTATATTTTAAAAAATTATTTTAAGGGCCATGTCATTAATCATCTGATTATTTTTTATCAAAGGTCTACACCCCTCTCTTTTCCTTAATATATATATAGTCAGGTTCTTATATATAATTTCAACTTTTTTTACTCTCTCCCTCCCTAAAAAATCACCTGATTTTTGTTACTTCTCTAACTAATTATATGATTTTATAGAGTAAGTTACTTATTTGACTTAAAAAATATAAGAAAGAGTTAATTAAGGGGAGTGCAGAAAATCACGTAATTTTTTAGGGAGGTGGGGGTCCCCAAATATCACGTCCTATATATATATATATAGTATAAATAGCCAATTATATTGAAGAAAATCGATTTTTAGATAATCGCAGATAGTTGCTACATAGTAAAGTCTAAATTTTACTAAGCAAATCGAAAAAATCGATTAAGTAAACTTATTCAACAGATCAAAATACACTTATTACAAAATTTTCATAAGTATTGGAAAACTTTTTATTATTTAACTTTTAACTTTTACGTTCGTCAAATAAATTTTTTTAAAAAATTTTAATTTTTTCGTCGAACGTAAAAATCAAAAGTCAATTAACAAAAAATTCTCCAATACTTATGAAAATTTTGTGGTAAGTGTATTTTGATCTGTTGAATAAGTTTACTTAATCGGTTTTTTCGATTTGCTTAGTAAAATTTAAACTTTACTATGTAGAGACTTTTGTCGATTGTACGGTAACTTATTTTCAGGTCAAAGAAGTTTTTGAGTTTTTTTAAATTTGATTGGTCAATAGTCCTATCACTAGGGGGGAGGGGGTCAGGACCTATGTAAACCCTAATTACGTGATTTACTGCACTCCCTTAAATTTAGTAAAAGATTTTTATTCTCCTACTTAAAATTAATAACTAAAACTTTAAATAAAAGAGCATTTAATGCCAAAGAATATATATTTAAAATTTAAAGAAACTTATATATATGAGTGAATCTATTTGTCACCGGCGGTGACAGTCACCGGAGTGTGATCGACCAATTAGATCAAAGGATCATGTGTAATGTGAAAAATGCAAAAACTTGGATTTTTTTGAATAATCACTTCTAACTTAAAATTTTGTCTATGAAACTACTTTTTTTTATGCAAAAAAAAAATTCCTTGCAAAATTTTACTATACACTAGCCTTTATCCGAACCCTATCTATGGCTCTAACCCCAACCCTAACGATAGTAAGTTTTGATGCTTTGTTTTTGTTTTGATCATAACATTACACAATCTAATTGGTTGATCATGCTCTGGTGACTGTCACCGCCGGTGACAAACACATTTTTTCTATATATATATGTTTTTAAATAAATTTAATTTAAATGATTTTTTGAATATTTTTATATATAAAATTAAATAAGTCAACCTATTTGATTTATAAGTAATTGCACTTAGTTGGACATGTTCCTTAACTATTATAAATTTGTAAAATAAATTTTAAATTATAAATTAGTACAAATTTTACTAAATTTGTTTTTATAACACAGGTCAAAAACCAATATATCGGGTATCTATCGGGTACCATATGACTATAATTAAAAAATAGATAAAATGCTACATATCGGTGACCTATCATATATATATCGTATAGTTTGGCTAATCTTACATATATTGGGTACCCGATATGTATATGTAATAAAATAAATTTTAAATCTACATATATTATAATTCTAAATCATTGTTTACAATATAGATATCCTATATATTCAAAAAATATATTCTTTAAAATATAAAAAATAATTTTACTACTTAAATTTTTTTTTAATTTGATACATATCGAGTATCTGATAAATATAGTATTAATTAGCAATAGAAATTTTTAATTGTTACAAATTGTTAATGATAATTTTTAAGCAATTAATAAATAAATTATCCAATATACATAGAACATTA
>QKWP01001446.1:0-21729 GCA_003550325.1 Gigaspora rosea
AGTTGATTAGTCGATTAATTGATTAGTTGATTAATCAACTAATCGACTAGTCAATTAGTTGATTAGTCGATTAATCGATTAGTTGATTAATTCGCTAGTCAATAAATCTACAAAAAAAATAGACTAATTGACTAATCGACTAATTGATTAATCAACTAATCAATTAGTCAACTAATTGACTAGTCGATTAGTCGACTAATCGACTAATCAACTAGTTGACTAATCGACTAATCGACTAATCGACCAATCGACTAGTCAATTAATCGACTAATCGATTAATCGATCGACTGATTATAAAAAAATTTAGTCGATTAGTCGACTAATCGTCAACTAATCAACTAATGACTATATGATTCCTATCCTTATGCACAACAGGATCTACAAGATAGGTAATTTTTTTTGTTTGTATTGTTTTTTTTGTATTACTAATCAAATTTTTTTTGTACAGTTGTAGTTTACGTTACTATCTTTTCCTTCTAATATCAACGTCTTGGGTGCTGTCCCTTGGAATTGTCGTATGTTGGTGTCATCGTAAGTGTCGTCGTTAGTGTCGTGCGTCGCTGGTATTGTATAGTGTTTTCATGTCACTTTGCTTATTTCGTATTTTTTTTTGTTTTTCGCTTTTGCACTTGGTGTTTTGCTTTGACTGTATTTGCTTACTTTGAATATCGTCGTTATTTGGTGTCGCTTTTAGGTGTCGTCATTCTTCAGTGTCATTATTTTTCGGTGTCATCGTTTTGGTATGTTGGCACCTTCATCTTGTTCTTTTTCATTTGTGCTGCGTTTCTGTTTTCGTTTATGATTGTCCAGGTATCATATTGGCATGCATTTGTTGATGTCTTGTGCTTGATGTTTTGCCACCATTTCCCTGTAAAAAAAGTAGTATGGGTTGGTATCAGGAATGCTCAAAATGGCACAGATCTTGCGGCACGCACAGGCACGTTTTAAGGAATGGTACGATAAAAATGGCACAGATATTACAGCAAAGGGTGTCATATGAAATGGCGCGTTCAGATGACACGTATGTATATGTTACACACGTATTGGCTTGTTTCATGGGGAGTGAAAGGTCAGTAAAGGATATTTTTTTTAAAAAAACAGCAATATCTCATGATTTCACTAATGAAGCTTGTATATCTTAACAAAAAAGAATTTCTTGAAAATTTCGCTTCATATATAGTTAGCTTGTTTATCTTATATTGATTACTTATGTGAATTTATGTTTTAATAGATCGTTATCGCGGTGGCACTTGATTTACATTCATTACCTGTGCCAAATCCCATGCCAATTCGACTGCAAAAAGAAGTTAATGTTAGGTAACTGTACGAAGGGTTTGAAGTAAAATTGGGATTATTTATAGTTAGGGTAAGGGTAGTGCAGGATTAGAATTAGGCTCGTATTAGACAAAAGGGATGGGGTTATAGTTAGGGTAAGGGTAGTGCGGGATTAGGGTTAGACTAGGTGAAAGGGATGGGTTATAGTTAGGTAAGGTAGTGCGAGATTATGGTTAGGCTAGTATTTAATTAATACGTTTTAGAAACTTGTGTAAAAATAAATATATATTGATATACAGTGGGGTTCCATATTATTATGGACACTTTTGGGGGTGCCATCGCTCAAAATCGGGTAAGTAAACACGGCACGAAATTTATGTCACGTGACCCGCCGATCTCACGGTACAATATACTAAAATTTGGCGCAGTTTCATCAGATTGCGCCGAAGTTATGCAAGAGAAAGTAGAAAGTACCATTTTCGGGTTTGTACGAAAATCGATTTTTGTAATTTTTTGATTTTTTTTTTTTTAAAAAAAAATTCATAAAAAATCAATTTTTTGCCCAAATCAGTTCAAATTTCGCACAAATGTAGCGTGATACCCAGGTCACGTTACACAATATAAAAAAATTATATTTGTATGACAGATCGGCATAAAAAAAACAAATGTGCATCTTAATTTTTTTTTTCCCACGAAAAATGGGCGTGAAAAAAAATTTAACCGAAAGTCAGCGAGGAGCCATAATTTATGGACATCAACGAGGTGATTCACTTCGTACAATTGCAGCCGCGGCTGGTTGTGGTAAAAGTTTTGTGGGAAACGTCATAAAGCAGTACAGGGAGTTGGACACGGAAGTGCAAAAAAAAAGGACTGGTCGACCAAAAATTCTAACAACTTCAGATCTTGAAAACCTAAAAGACGTAGTTAAAGATGGCAACCGCCGTCTCAGCCTTACGCAAATGACCAACCTACACAATATTCAAACTGAAAAAATAATTTCTAAAACTACCATGCACCGTTCTTTGCACAGTTTGGGCTTGTCCTCGTGTGTCGCCCCCCAAAAGCCTCTTATCACGGCTACGAATATGGAAAAAAGGTATGAATGGGCGCTTGAACATCAGAATTGGTCTGTCCGGCACTTTAAACGTGTTTTGTGGTCGGACGAGACCTATGTACGTCTTTTTCTGGGTTCCCCTGGCCGTGTATGGAGAGAACCAAGTGAAAAATGGGAAATCGATTGTATTGGTAGTAGTGTAGGACGTAGTCCTGGACGTATGTATTGGGGCTGCTTCTCCTGGTTTGGGGTTGGGCCCCTTGTTCCTCTAAAATCCAATTCAAATGGTAAGTTACACCTTGAGATCCTCCGGAAGTACGCTGTCCCAACTATAAATAATTTTCCAGCAAATGATGATCGAGGTCGCCCAATCTTTGTCCAGGATAATGCAAGACCTCATCTTGACGGGGTGGGCCTGGAATATTTGAAGAAACACCGAATTCGTGTGATGGATTGGCCGCCACAAAGTCCGGATCTTAATCCGATTGAAAACCTGTGGAATGAGGTAAAGTGCTCTGTACGCCGTAAGGGAAGGCCAGGTAATCTTGCAGAGCTGGATGCTCTTGTTAAAAAATCGTGGTATGAAACACCACCAGAACTCTGCCGTAAACTGGTCACCAGTATCCCCAATCGGGTCGATGCTTGTATATTAGCTGGGGGCGGACCCATTAAATATTAGAATATAATTTTTTTTTTTTATAATAAAATGTAAAAAAAAAAAAAGAAAGACAAAATGTAAAATTTTGACTTTCGTACAAATGAAAAAATCGAATTTTTAGAATTTTTTGCATAATTTTTGCATGACGTAATGAAACTGCACCAAATTTTAGTATGTTGTACTGTGAGATCGGCGGGTTACGTGACCTAAATTTCGTGCCATATTTACTTACCCGATTTTGAGTAATGGCTCCCCCAAAAGTGTCCATAATAATATGGAACCCCACTGTATAATATAAATAATAATAAATATGAAATTGTTTTTATATAATTTTATTGGTCGATTTGGGCTTGTATAATAGGGAAATTCCTCCCAGTTAAGATTAGCAATTCTCTTAAAAAATTTAAAAAATAATAAAAAAAACATTAATAAAAAAATGGTAAAAAATTAAAAAAATGTAAAAATCAAAAAAAATAAATAATAATAAAAAAAATATATTATGTATTAAAAAAAAATTTAAAAAATAATAAAAAAATAAAAAAGCATTAAAAAATAAATAAAAAAATTTTTATTAAAAAAAAATAAAAAAAACATATGTACACAAGTGCTAGCATGTACTTGTGCCAAATATAGCAAGATATTATTTAATAATGCACATGCCTAGCTTTAGTACATATTATATATATACAAAACCTGTTCATGCAATTAAAAAAACCAATATGTAAATAAAAAAAACATTTTTTACTTTATTTATTTGTTTATTTATTTATTTATAGTTTTGTTTTCGATCCTTATTTTAGTGGCTTAGGTCAAAACAAAGGATAGCGACCAAATTTATACTAAAATATACAAATTAAACTCTTACATGTAGAATTTTGATATACAAATATGCAATTTAAAAATCTAACCTTTTTAATAATTTTTTAAAATAATATGCAAATTTAAACCTTACTTCATTTAATTTGTTTATGATAGTAATGCATTCTCTAATCTGATCTATCTATATATATTTCAGAGTTCTATATTACTTAAAATGCTTATACCGCTTATAACGATTATACCGCTTATAATGTTTATATCACTTGTAATGATTATATTGCTTATATTACTCTTGATGATTGCAATGTTTACCATAGATTCCCCAAAATAAGTAACCTCTTAAAATAAGTGACCCTTTGATTTTTTTCAAAAATCTCAAAAAATTTATTAGCAGTTGCTATATATAAAACTTTTTTTTTTACTAAGTAAACTTCAAAAGGTTGATTATATAAACTTGTTCAGCACATAAAAATATAATTATAAAAAAATTTGTATCATTTGGACAACTTTTTATTAGTACATTTTTCAAATTTTCAAAAAATCAATATTTCGAAAATAAGCAACCCCTCATTTTTTCATATAATTTTTTGGCCAAAAAAGATTGCTTATTTTCAGGAATATACGGTATCATTGTTAATTAATGCTTATAACACTTATTTTAAAATGTATTTAAAGACACAAATTTTTTTTTTAGTCAAAGTAGACCAAGACAACCTCACTTCTCCTTATATTTATTATATCTTGTACTTGCAAGCTCTATAATTTTAACACCTCGACAACTAGAAGTAATTTTAAGAATTTCTTTGAAACCACTATTACTTTTAACTTAAATAGACTCTTACAAGACACTGTTGAAGAAACTAGTAAAGAAGACCCAGAACCTCTTATAATATCACCTATAGCTAATCCACTTTTTACTATAGCTGAATGTGCTATAGCTGATACTAGGACCCCAAAGAACTCTGATACAATTTAACCAAATAGGCATATAAAATAGTCCAAAATTTAAAAATTTACTATATAAAAATGCAATGTTTGATGAATTTTTATGCAAAATTTCTTTTTTTAGTAACCTCTGAGTTTTCTTCGAGGTCCTATGCTACTACTGCTATCAATATATTAACCGCTGCATTTGTAAATGAAGGAGTTGAAAAGAACCTTCTTCTTGTTACTTTCTTTATTGGAGATAGAACCCAAGACCCACTCGAATGGTATTCTAAATTCAAATACACTGCTGTCACAAATCGATAAAATGCTGCTCAGAAATTGAACTTGTCTTTGTGTACTTAAAAAGAATTGCTTTAGACTGGTATTTCTCTTTCACTACTGCTTCTACTGCTTTTAGTGATATGGATAATGAAGATATAAGTTTTAAACATCTGTTTTTAAACCAATTTGTTATTCCAAAACAAAAAGCTATTTGGCAAAAGCAACTTTTTGAGATAAAACAAGGTGCCAATTCTGTTGATAACTATATTAGTTGATTTCGAAAATTGAAGCGACATATTGATCCCAAGGTGTCTTCTCTGCAAATTTTGTGATACAACTTTTCATTCAAAGACTTTATCCTGAGTTTGCCATTAATGTTCAAGCCTTTGAACCCATTAATCTTGATGATACTATGACCACTACTCGCAAATAGAAAACTGAAAAACTTATGGCTTCTTCTACTACAAATACAAACCACATTATTAAACAATTAACTGAACAGATTGCTCAACTTAGTATCAACTTTGCCTAGAAGCAACTATCTGCTAACCTCTTTGTAAACTATGCTGACTCTTCTAAACAAGCCAACCCAATTAAACAACCTCCTACTTGCCATTATTGTGGTCAAACTGGATATTTCATTGCACATTATCATTTTAAAAAGAAAAATCAAAATAAAGAATGTGAAAGAAACAAACAATCCAATAATAATAATTATCAATATAACTTGTATAGAAACAAATCCAGGAGTCAAGACACTAAAGACTGAGATTTATACTAGAGACCAAAACCATTTTTGAAATAGAGATAATTATAATGACAGAGAAGACTATCACTCTAGAAGTCGAGACCGATCTTCTACTTGAAAATCTACCAACTGAATCCCTCATTCTACTATAGAAATGTTAACTATCTTGATAGAATTTCCTCTACTGCTACTAGTACTACTACTAAACAAACTCTTAATCTCAAAAAATAGGAAATTCTTTTGAACAATACCTCTATTTGTACTGCTCTATCTTTTTACCTTTACAAAGAAGCTAAAACTGCTAACTTGATCCAGACATTCACTTATACTACACCTATTAAATGTAATATTAAAATCAACCAGAAACTATATGAAGCTATTATTGACAGTGGAGTCTCAGTTTGAGCCTTTATCTAGGGTTTCAAACTAGATTGAAAATTTCTAACTATCAACTGTCAGGTGAAAACTGGTTGGTAACCGGTTATCTGAAACTAAAACCAATTATCTGATTAAAAACAGGTCACCTGATTGTAATCAGGTAATGCAAATCTGGTGATCTATTGCGTAATTTTAGTAATCATTAAACATATTACAATTTCTTTTATAACTTCGAAAGCAAACTAAATCGTATTGTAAATGAATAAAACTATTCACCAAGGTTAAAATATAGTTTATAAACACAAGAACTTTATTAAAAAAGTTTCTTATAACAAGTTACATGCCCTTTATTCCTATTTTTTATATTTCATCCATAATTAACAAAACTATACTATCGCATATATAAAATGAATTAAACATCTTATAAAGAATACATATAACTTTCTAAAACAGTCTATATAAAATTTATAAATAAAATAAACAAGTTAATTATTTGGATAACAAAAGAAAAAAGATGAAAAAAACAAAAACAACAACGTTAAAAGTTTATAAATTAAGCAATACAATCTATTTTATTACTTTCTGCTATGCGATAAACAATACTTCTTAACTCTTAGTATATCTACCTTGTATTGCATACTTCGGTGTAATTCACCATGATTCAACAAAAAGACATTTGCTATGAAGTTCTTTTGTTAATAAAGTGTTGTATCAATTATTTTTTTTTTTTAAGTTTGTTTAGATCCAAAAAATTCTGGTTTTACAGTACTATGCTGTCATATAATATCGATCCCAAAAATCATCGGAAACAAAAGCCCCTCTATTGTTGTATAATGTTTTCAATAATTATTAAGCTGGTTGGCATATTTAAACCGGATTGTCAAAATTGCAATTCGGATAACTTTTTTTTGGTTCAGTTAATCGGTTGAATGGTTAACCGGATTTGATGTTGTAACCCTACCTCTATTTTTTTTTTTTTGTTTTATAACCAAGACCTTGCTCTTTTCTTTTATTAAATTTATATTATTACATGCAGAAGGAAATAATATATAATATCTAACAAGTAGCGAAAAAGAAACTCAGACTTCATGATGGCCTTTCGTTACCATCAATCTTTATCCGAGGCCTAACTGTTAGCTGAGTAAAGTTTAACTTTTCAGACTTTTAAAATAAAAATTGTTAACATCGATAAACTTGTCCCGGCATAACCGGCCCAGGTTCCAGTATGTTAAACAAAAAGTAGTCATATAGACCAGACTGCTTAAAACAGAACTTCTAGAATCTTCTTCCAGTGGTTTCTCCATAAGTCTCGCACGTCTTTCAACGTTACTCATTTTCAAGCCACTCATGACGGTTGTATCCAATATGGTAGGTGCCTTTCCTTTTTGGGAGCAGTAAATACTGCAGATCTTTTGGAGGGGATACGCCAAAACGCCCACTTTTTGAAAATTCTTCACAAACTATTGACACCAAAAAAAGTTCACATGTAGCCATAGTAAGGACGGTGGTTCTTCCCGTATAGCCCAAAATCCATCAGAGAGCCGCCAAGTACTTTCCTGGTTGTGGTGAGTAATAAACTCTAAGCTTGTTGGCAGGTAGTCTATGAACTTTACCTCTAAACGACAAGTGCCAGCTTTTTGGTAAGTGACAAACTTTAAAGCCGTTAGCAGATACTCAGTTAACTGTATTCCTAAATAACAGCTGCCAGGTTGCATGTTTTCGTTGGTTTTTCTACTGTTTCTTTAAGAGTTTACTTCTGAAGTGTTAGTGTAATTGTTGGTTCAGGTGATCGGCGGGTAGAGTTACGGAAGATCAATACTTAACCCTACCTCTATTAGCATGATCATATACAAATTAGTTTAGAACTTGGGATTAAAAATAGAACAAGCCTCTACAAGCCTTATTATATCTACTACTAGAACCTCTGCTCACTTTTTAGGAATTATTTGAGACTTACCTGTAGAATAGACAGTACTATTATTTCTATTACTGTTAAAGTAGTTCCTGCCACTTCTTATTTATTATTGCTTAAAAATGACTGGTCAAAAAAAGTTGAAGCTAGTTATAATTAGAAAAATGGACACTATTTCTTTAAATGGAAAAACAAAAAACATACTATCTCTACTTTCTATAAAAGTAACTAACTATTAGGAGCATCCATAAATAACGTTATGTACCCTCTTATAGTAGCGCTTGATCCCCCCTACTATATAAAAAATTTTTTCAAAATCCATATATTTATATGGTCCAGAGCGAAAAGGTTCATACCTCAAAAATGAATTTAATCTTTGTACTTAAATAGTTTAATAAATTATAATTAAATATTTCTAATTTTTTTATATAAAATAAAGTAGATTATAATTTATCTTTTTGCATAATTTTTATTATAATAATATAGTTTTATTTTAACAATTCATTATATATAACTTTTTGAATTGAGTAAAAAAAAAAAAGGTTTTTTTAAAAAAAATCTATTTTAACCATTTTCGCAAAAAGTATAAAGTTTTATAAGTTTGTATTACGCAAGTGCATTAGTGTGCATATAATAAACATATAGTTAAAATTTGGGCAAAATTGGATCACTAGTTGTTAAAAAATTGGTCATTAAAGTCAAGTAATTGTATTTTTTTACTATATAAAATATATTATAAAAATTACTATTAAATTTATATAGTAAATTTTACAATTGATTTTTTAAAAAAAGTTAGTATAAATAAAACTTTTTATTTTATCAAAAAAGTTATTAAAAATTTTATATTTTTAATAATCCGAATACTAGTCACTTTTAATAAATTAAAAATATTAAAAATTATTTTGTAGAAAAAAAAGTTTACTAATAACTATTTGAGGTACGAACCTTTTTGCACCGGACCATATATAAAATTTTACAAAAACTTGAATATATTGTGATACAGTAGTCCGATTTAGATAATTTGGTACTATTCGATTCGTCTCAGTGAGACGAATCCAATAATACCAAAATCATTTTATTTGGATCACTAAATCAAAAGCTATTTACAAAAACTATTGATTTTATAGTAATTTTATAAGAAAATATAATAATTAATAGTATTTGGCCAATAACTTATAATTCAGTGATCCAAATGAAATGAAATTGGTACAATTCAACTTCTCTCACTGAGACGAATCGAATGGTACCAAAATCATTAAGGGTAGAGGGTACGTAGATTATTTTTATATAGTTTTTATATGGTATTTTGAAATTTTCATATAAAATTGATATATGCTACTAATAAAACTTTTTTAAATTACAAAATATAAATAAAACAATTTATCTATTATGGTAAAATTTTGAACTATTATTATATTTTAAAAAAATATACTTGTATACAGTGTTGTACACGGACATTGTCCCGCCGATTTTTCAGGGACGCGGACAGTCCGGGACGGGACGTCCGGGACATGTCCGCAATAATGTCCCAACATGATACATGTCCGCCGGGTAAAACCAATCAAATTGCAGAATTATACGAATTTTATTGGTAGATGATCACGTGTTGAGTCGCAAAATGTCCGGGACAAAAAAAATTCTGGGCGGACATGTCCCGGACGTCCCGTCCCGGACTGTTCGCCGTCCGTGTCCGTGTCCCATGACAACACTGCTTGTATATATCATAAAGTTTTTCTGGATTGGCCAAAAATTTTCTGGGTTGCACAAAATTGCTAATGCTGATTGGTCAATTTATGTAAATTATAAGTTAGTTTTATTACTAAATTTTAATACCCAATCTTTAAAATTTTATATCTTACTATTATTAGAATCAGAAAAGCCTGCTCTACAAACTTGGCTTAAAATATGATTAGTTTATTTATTATAATTTTTTATAAAATTAAATATATATATTTTTTTTTATTTTTAAAGTGTCTGCCTTGGGACTAAGGAATTTTTTATTCAGGATATTTGGATCAGTGTCCCACTAAGGGCCACCTGCATTTGTTACATCGACGAGGATACAACTAGCCATACGTACAACTTTTGGTTATCTAATTTAAGTAGTCTGCCCGAAGGTTACCCCACGGGTTCCACACTAGCTGCCATACCTGCAACCCAACTAGGGGATTGCCTATTTAAACCCTCTAATTCCTGCTCCTTCTGCCAACCCATCCTGTATCACCGGAACAGGCCCGTTACATAAGCAGTCACATAAAATTAAATATAAAAAAATTTTACCAATAAGTTTATATATAATTTTAAAATAGTACTCTCTACCCTTAAATTTGAACCACTGAATCAGTTTTTAGACAATTTTTTCTAAAAAAATTACGTTATATTTTTTTGACCCCCTACTTATTGAAAAAACGTTATTGTTCGTCCAACTCCCTTCCCCCTCTTGTATAATATTATTTATGGATGCCCCCTTATCCTTATCTTCTCAACCTACTATTACTAACTTTGCTAAGTTAAAAATTTATAAACAGGAATACTTAGTACCACAAGAAGCTTATGCTTTTACTACCCAAGAACCAGATGCCATCTCCATCTCTGATAATGATGCCAACCCATTGATTATTCACCAACCACAATATAGGAAACGTAACCCTTCTAACCCTCAATATATGGCAATTGTGAATTGCCTTGTCTGATCATCTTTTTGCAAATTGTTCTACCAACTGTTATAACTGCTATTAATAGAATAGACATATTGCTATTCACTGCTCACAACAAGTATCCAAGCAGACCTCTTGCCGAACCTGCAAAAACTGCTCAGAATATATTTGTTATACCTGTAAATAAAGTTGCCTGTCATAATTAATTACAACCTTTATGATATATAGGTTGCAATAATATGACATATAAGTTGTAAAATTACAACTTGTTAAAAACAATTATGGCAGACAACTCTATCTATAGAGCAACAGGTTATATTGCTATTGACTGTTCTCTTGAAGCCCTTAAGAAACAAAATTGAATTTGCCAGTGTAGATATAATCCTAATGATATTAAAGCCAAAAAAATGTATAACTATAGCCTAAGGTGTATCCATCACTGTTGTCATTGAAAGAAACCCAATAGACCTGAGGATTTACAAGCTCTCAATAATCAGTTTGTTTGTTGAGAATACTTCTCTGACTACCACTATGAACTTTACTAGATAGCCCACAATACATATATTATTATAGTCATGAAGAAGAACAAAGAGCTTTTGTTTAATGCAAAATTTGTAAAGAAACTAGATCTACTTCCAAAATGTATAATTTAGAAAGCCTAGAAGAAGCTTTTTGGTTTTGTGATTTTAAATACCTCTATACTTATAAAGCTAAACAGAATGTTCTTTATAATCATAATTACAATTTATGAACCAGAATTAGACATTATACCGAGTCTAACAAAAGTACTAGATCTCAATATAAAATAAACCAGTTCCATATTTTTCGACTTGCAAAAATTTTCTTACAAGAATTAGATCAAAATCTGACTGAAGCCTTAGAATTTTTAATGACTGATCACATTAACCAACTCTGGAGTCAAAAAGAAATATCCTTGATACTTTATGCTGAACATGGTATACTAGAAGAAAGTGAAGAATTTTAATTACAATAAACTCTTAAAATTTCTTTTGATACTAGCAGGACCCGAATAATCTATATGAAATTATATTTGAGCATTATAGTAAAAATTTTTTTGGTTAGCACTTTTAATCTACAAATTACAAAAATTTTAACAAAATTTAAATGTTATTATAAAAAGTTTTATTAGTAGCATATTTCTAATTTCTATATAAAATTATTTGTACTACCAAATCATATGATAAGTGATTTACGTATTAAACTTGTTGGCAAACTAATTTTCAAAACTACTCTTTTTATAAATTTCAACTTATTATTATTACTGGTAATCTGTTTATCTAAAGATAATTATCTATCAAAAGAAATCATTATTTATTATCTATATCTGTTCATTATTCCATTATACAGATAACTATCTAGATTATTTGTTAATTATTAGATATATATTTTATACTAAATAAACCTAATAAATTTTGTATATTATAGAATTGTATCATACTTGTGAAATTGTAAATGTACTAGTCTTAATTTTATGCATCCAATCTAGGATCACTCCATATATAGAGTAACCCAAATTATAAGTAATAACTTTGCTCTGGGTTATTATATGTCACGGATTATTATAAAATCAGATTATTGTGAAATCCACGTGATCCATAATTGACCTGTAAGGGTGATGACATATATTACGTAATATAATTTTACTATACCTCTACCCCCTTCCCCCTACATAAGAGAAATTTGATTGGCTATTATGAACTTCTATATTTAACGTAAGATTTCAGAGACCCCTCCCTCCTAAAATATTACGTAATATCTGTCACTACCCTAACTGTGCACTGATCCAAATTCGGCCCGTGATTACCAAAAAAAAATCAAATCATTTTTTTTGCAACAAGAAAAACATCACCCAAGAAAAACAATATCACCCAAGAAAAACACAGCCACCTATCCATCCAAGAAAAACAACATCTGTCCAAGAAAAAGCAGCACCCAATACCTATCCAAGAAAAGCAACGCCCACTATTTATACAAGAAAGCACCACCTACCACCCACTCAGAAAAAAAAAACTTTTTTTTTTAACATAGTGCCAATTTCCAAAATTCCCAAGATAGTAGAAGAATATCAGGCGATAGTTAAATATATTCGTTTAAAAATTTTTTTAAATAGTATTCTAAAGAGCCCTATCACCTCTACTATATATTTCAACTTCATTTGCCACTACAAGAATTTTGAAGTCAATAAAAATAGAGTTTTTTACACTAAGCCTGTAAAAGAATAGTGTAGTTAAGTCCGAAAAATGCTATGTAGTCCCCAAATATGATATAGAAATGTGTACTTTAATTTTGGAACACTTTTATGACCAAGCAAATTACCAGAATATTATAAACCTTTTTCTGTAATTTTAGAAAAGCATATTGGAATCACACAAGAAGAGATGAAACTATATTTGTGCTATAAATATCTCTATAAAAAAAACTGATGTAATATCTGTAATATCTTTGAGCCCTTGGTAGTACATTCAAATTGATTTAGTTGATTTTTGCGATTTGGCTGAAGAGAATAAGGATTTTTTGTGGCTGCTTATATGTGTCTGTGTGTTCTCTAAATTTCTTGTCGCAGCCCTGATGAAAAATAAAGAAGCAGGAATGGTCACGACACACCTTCTTAAGGATGTTTTCAAAATTCTTGGGCCTCTACAACTTTTCAAAATAATAATGGTAAGGAATTTGTTGCAAATGTAATCACACAAATTTGTAGGGCCAAAAATATCAAAATTAGGCACGGTTGGCCTCAGCATCTACAGTCACAAGGACAAATTGAGCAGCTTAATCAGACTGTAGACCATGGTTTCACAAAGTTACTTTGGGATTAAAACAATCAACTGCAAAGAAAAGACTGAATTAATGTAATCAATATATTTGTCACGTCATATAATTTGACAGTGCACATGACGCATAGTCGTACACTATACGAAGTACTTTTCAAATGAAAAATGCATTGTGCCTACGATACCCCTAGCACAACCGGTTTGCTTATGTTCTTTGTTAAGATAGGGTTAGGAAGTTAAAGCGAGTAGGGTTACGGTTAGAACTAGTAGAGTTAGGATTAGAACTAGTAGGGTTAGGGTTAGAACGAGTAGGGTTAGTGTTGACTATATTTTTGTGGTAATGTGCAGGAGCATAATTTTGAAATTTGGCCTTCAGCCAAAATTCGAAATAATGCCCCTGCATGTTATTCCAATAAGATTTTAGATTTTTTTTTTCTTTAGAATTAACATACTAAACGATTATTTTTCTTTTTTTTATATAGATGAATTAGAAAAAGTTACTATCACTGAGACCACCACTACCAAATCCATTACTACCAAACCCATCACTGCTCAGGCTGTTGCTATGAAAAACTGTGTTTCACAAATGCTAGAGCTCCAGGATCCGTGAACAAATCACTTGAAAAATATCGTACAAGGATATATTGGCAAGAAAGTGTATATAAAAAAAAAGTCAAATAATACAATTAAAGCTGGAGCTACAATTGCTATTGTGCCAGACCATAATATGAATCCACAAACTAAAAAAAGAAAGTTACAACTGATCTTTTCCCAGCAAGGATTGTTTAAGTTACTCATATCCAACAATTAAACTACTGTTGTTGAAATAAATGGCAAAGATATTTGTGTTCCTGTTAAGTGAGTTAAGACTATACAAAATAAGTCATAAATAGGTAGGTGGATAGGCGAAGCAATTTTTTTTGATTTTTTTTTTTTTAAAAAAAAATAAAACAATAAAGGGTTTTTGAGATGGGATGTTTTATAAAAAAAAAAAATCAAAAACAAAAAAAATGGCTATTTTGAGGCAGAAAGTTTTTTAAAAAAAAAAAAAAGTAAATCGGGTATTTTTAGAATGTTTTTTTTAGAATATCTTTTTTTTTTTTTTTTGCAAGCCAATTTTTGATTCAATAAAATTTAAGTTTTTACTTATTTTGATTATATAGTCATGTTAGTAGTCGCGTTTTTGTATTTAAATAAAAAAAAATCAAACAAGCACCCTACAAAGCCCCAAACTATAAAGCTAAAAAAAAAAACAATCACTTGAAGCCTAAGTCCAAGCTAAAAAAAAATCAAAACAAGAACTCGAAGCCTAAGTTATAGACCCTAACCCTAACACTAACAAACAGCAAGTTTCAAATCCATCCTAACTCTAACAGCTTGGTGGTTTTAAATCAGAATTTGGATCAGTGCACGGTTACAGGTCGATTACGGGTCACGTAGATTTCATGATAATCTAATTTTACAATAATCTGCAACATTATATAATTCTTGAGGTCTTATGGAACCTAGGGGTTCTTATTATAATACATAGTCTGATAAAAATGATTTGCATTACTTTGTGTAACAACCCATCAGATATATAATATTAATGCTTACGGTTCTATACCAACGAAACTTTTTGCAATATTAAGCGACCTCTGATTCAAGACATATCATTACTATGTTTTATTTATGTTATTTGACGGATTTATACGGAAATTCGGTATGGTTTGGTGTTTGCAGAAAGAATATTGCTTATTTAAAATCATCAAGCACAATTTTATTAATCTTTTTTATATTTAGCCTCTTATACTTTATTGTTAAACGATGTCTCATATACTTTAGAAGGTAACATTTATGATCGATATTTAACGATCTTTAAAATTTTAATTATAAGTTATTGTATGGTGGATGAAAAAATATTGGTACAGAGTTAGAACTCGACAACGATGACCTTGAACGAAAGGTTAATATCTTGATTTACTAAATTCGAATTATTGCTATAATGAAAAATAAGGAAGATAGTGAATATGGCCCACCACCAATGTCTACTGCTGCTGCTGCACAAAAATCTACCAAATACTCACATTCTATATTAGGAAAGACAGATGCATCATTGGATCTAAATTCAAATCCCGTCAAAATGGTACAAGAGATGGTTGGCAGGGTCAAGGCAATTATCATAAAGTTCAAAAGTTTATAAAAGTGTGACTGTCATTATCATAATCATTATTTATTTCTTAAACTTACTTTTTTTTAACAGAGCCTCGAAGCCTCATACCGTTTTCTTGTTACTCAACTACTCGCTTTCCCAACTTAATAGATAACGATTAACGGATGTATGATATAGTCAAAGAACTTGTTTATTATTGATTTATGATGCAATCGATTTTTTAAACATAACGATTTACCGGTTAGTGAAACCTGTAAAATATTATCGAAACAATTATCTATATATTGATATTTAAATAATGCATGTGGCAAAGTATTCACTTATATCCTAACTCGGAATTATTCTGTATTAGGTATCTGATATAGATAACGATTAACAGAAGTATGATCCAAGTTATTCTTTTATCGTTTATGCTGTAAAAAGTTTTAATCAACTCTGAACAGGTATGCGCAAATTTTAAATTGTCTTAATATGACGTTGATCTGATATACTCTGCATATTCTCAAACTTAAAAATAGCACAATCGATCTTTTAACATAACGACTTACCAAGTGAAAACCTGTAAAATATTATCAAAGAATTAGAACACTAGTAGTTCATATCGATATCACAATTTTCTACATATTGAGATTTAAATAATGCATATGGCGAAGTATTAAAAAATTTTCACACAATTTTGTCTTCGATAAACTTAATAATTCAGAATTGTTCTTTATATGTATTAGGTATATAATTGATAACAGATAACGATTAATGGATGTATGATCCAATTTATTTGTAAGTACAGTCAATAACTTGTTTATTGATTTATTTATAATTAGAACACTGATTACAGTCTACTTTAATTACGTTTGTGCGTAATTCATATTGATATCGATATCACAATTTTATACATATTGAGATTAATATTCTTATTCTACAACAATGCCTCTACATACTACGCCACCGCAATCACCAAAATTTTCTCGAGGGGAATCATCTATTCTCTCAACGTTTATCAATTCAAAAATCAAAAATTCAAATCCCTTTAAATTCACTAGCAAAATTTAATGACATTACTACATTACGGCTTTACGATATTACGGCATTACGGCGTATTTAATATAGTATTTATGGCAATTAGATGCTGTGCCATAATTAATTCTACCATTGGTAAAATGCCGTAATTGCCGTAATGCAGTTTTTCTACCACCAACTATAATTCCACTAATTAAAAATTACAAATATTTTATATTTACACTCGCCGACATATTCAATCCATAACAATTTACAACAGCACATGGGCGCGGATTTGTGGAATTGGGCCTTTTTTAAGACTCTAAATTTAAACTTGAAAACGGTTTGTAATTAACTTCAGAACTTTCAAAAAAATTTTTTAAATAAATATTTTATATATACGTAATTGAATAAAAAATTAGTATATAAATTTTAAATAAAGTCAAATTTTAAATTTTTTAAAATTTTATTTATTGAAAAATCAAACTTAAACTTAAAAACTGTAATTATTCATCATGAATGACTTAATTGGCTCAAAAAATTTTTAAATATCAAATAGTCTATTGTACTATAAATTTATCTTTAAATCGTAATAATGCAAGACCATTTATTTTTGCCTTTGCATTAGATAAAAATATCCAGGTTTCTTGTATTTATTAAAACCTATAATAGACCCGGTATAGTATATATTTTCTAAAATATTGTCTATACCATTATTTGAAAAAAAACCCATATTTGATTATTGTAGATTCCTTACATGAAGGATCTACTATTGTAGAATTATTTTTTACATAAAACTACTTCTTCACCATCTAACCACGTCAATGAAGTTGCTAAACCTACTCTTTTCTATCTAACCACGTTGTTGAAGTTGCTTAACTAAATCGCGTAAATCATTATAGTATATCTGTATGGTATGGAGATGTAAAATAATAATTTTAGAATGTGATTCAGTGCTATATATATGATTTTAAAATAGATATTTTCACCCCGTACCATACCATTACCAATTTACTGTAATCTCTTACTGAAAACACCAAGCCGTTTCCCTTCACCGATCTTTTGAATGTTAATTAATTTGTCAAAAGAACCCATTTTAATTATGTAAGTTTTATATGACCGAAGTTCCATTTTCTCTTGGTGTCGCATATATATTTATATAATAATTGTATATAGGTATATGATTCAATTTTTAACATTAAAAAAAAACAGTTATAAAATTTTTAAATATTTAGTCAGTTACTTACATATATTTCAAGTTTCGAAAAAAAAAATCTTGGCAGGTAGGTTATTTAAAAAAAAAAGTTTCATTATGTAAGGCTTTGATTGATTGAAGCAATATATATAAAAATGATATGATTTACATATGAATGACAGATTTTGTGCTACTAATTAACTTGTGTAACCATTGAGTTGTCCCCCCCGTAGTTTTACTAACCCCTAGATGGAACATAACCTGGGTTTCACCAGAGTATATTGCTTCACTAACAACATTAATAGTCTCAAAATAATGCTAATACAAATTTATATTCCATATTTGGTATAAAAGGTTCTTCATACAGAAATGGAGTGATTTTGAAGATTTCATTTAGTATATGGATATATTGCATCTTATTGGATAAATGCATATAGTGAAACAACGATGTGAATAGAAATTTCGTATATTATATCTTTATATCCAATATAATACTTGTTCTTGTACCAATTTGTTATTAATTTTTATCTACTTGATATTAAAATCAGAAATGCTGATTTTCAAATTTATTCTATTAAATTTAGCAGCATTAATAATAAAAAGTCACTATGCTAATACGTATCAAATATTCACAAATACAAATTAAATTCATATTATACATACTCATACTTGCCAAGCAAACAATTAAATATTCACAATTTATACTATATAAATATCCTTAGTCTAATTTGAAAATAGCAACGATTAAAAAAAAGTATATATTATTTTTCATCATATAAACAAAATGATAAGTAAAAATTAGACCAAGAAGTTTTGATAAGATTATTAAGAAGAAAGGGTTTCTAGCTCTACAAGTTTAAAGAGAGTTTGGAACCACACAAGAAGGTCGTTAATTACCAAATTTGCAAAGAACAAAATCTAATCCTGTTACCAGTGGCTTCATTACCACAATTATCTTTTCAGTCTTTTTTGTCAAATTCTAATAGAATTTTTAAGATAATTTCTCTTGAATTACTTTTTCTCATATTCTTTTTCCTTTCTTTAATTTGTGTGTTTCTAACCAACAAATTAAAGAAAATGATATATAAGTAATACCTTTCTGGTGGTTACAGAAATTAAGTAGAATTATAGTTAGAATAGAAATAATACCCTTAATATCTTTAGGGTATTGCTATTCGCACTATGGATTTTTGCTATTTATATCATAGTACATGTAGATCACCTCAATTTTGTCACTTAAATATTAATATTATCTCTATGAGTTTGTGATCAAATTTAATAAAATTTTTTTATTTGAATTCTATGGATTTGTAGAATAAAATAAAAAAATTTTCATCAAATTTGGTCAAGAACTCATAAAGATATTTTTGATAAAATTTCTATAAACAATTTCAACACAGCTTCTTTGTAATATGTTTTTTTGCTTTTTCAAAATAACCCACTGTTTAGTGATGATTTACAAGAAATTTTACTATGCTAACTAAAAAAAATTTTATAACTAGACTTGCAGTACATATCATGGACTAATAGAATCTTAAATTTCATGAAAAAATATTAAAAATTTGTGAAGATATTAACATTTTTGTAAATTTTGATATATACGTTTTTGCAAGTTTTCCCCTAAACTTCAAATGCTTCCAGAAGCACTTTCTTAAAATGAAACCTTCAAAATGTGACTTAGTAAGTTAATAGAATAGGTATTTAAGAGTCTTTAGTTAAAATTTTATCAAAAACGAATTAATTTTAATCAATTTTGATGAAAACAGAAAAATTACCATCACAGGCTAGATTTTTACAAGTTCAAATGAAACAAGTTACTGCGCACTAATATAATCAATAAAGAATATACTAAAATTTTGCTTTCTAAAATTTCAAGTTATTTGGTTAAATATTCATTCCATAATAGCTTTTTTTCATTTGGCGCAGCTTCTTTATATTATGTTTTTTGGAAATAGAAGAATCTTTCATTAAAGATATCTCTACAAGTTCTTGACCAAATTTGATAAAATTTCTTTTATTTAAATTTTATGGATCCATAGAATTCAAATAAAAAAATTTTCATCGAATTTGATTAAGTGGTTGCAAAGATATCTTTGATCAAAGTTTTAGAGAATTTCAAAATACATATTATAATATAATACACATTTTGAAATTCTCTAAAACTTTGATCAAAGATATCTCTGCAACCACCTGATTAAATTTAATAAAAAATTTTTTATTTGAATTCTATGGATCCATAGAATTCAAATAAAAAAGTTTCATCGAATTTGATCAGGTAGTTGCAGAGATATTTTTGATCAAAGTTTTAGAGAATTTCAAAACACATATCATATAACAGATACGTTTAAATTTTAACAAAACTTTGATCAAGAATATCTCTGCAACCACTTGATCAAATTTGATGGAAATTTTTTTATTTAAATTTTATGGATCCATAGAATAAGTAAAAAATTTTCATCAAATTTGATCAGGTGGTTGCAAAGATATCCTTGATCAAAATTTTGTCAACAAATTTAAATGTATCTGTCATATAATATGCATTTTGAAATTCTCTAAAACTTTGATCAAAAATGAAATGAATATTTAACCAAATAACTTGAAATTTTAGAAAGCAAAATTTTATCATATTCTCTATTAATTATATTAGTGCGCAGTAACTTGCTTCATTTGAACTTGTAAAAATCTAGCCTGTGATAGTAATTTTCTGTTTTCATCAAAATTGAAAATTTTAAAAAATTCTGAATCTGGAAGCAAATTGAAAAATCATTATAACTTCGTCAATATTAATTCGTTTTTGATAAAATTTTAACTGAAGACTTTTGAATACCTATTCTATCAACTTACTAAGTCACGTTTTGGAGGTTACATTTTGAGAAGTGCTTCCAGAAGCATTTGAAGTTTAGGAGAAAACTTGCGAAAACATATGTATCAAAATTTACAAAAACGTTAATATCTTCACGAGTTTTTAATATTTTTTCATAAAATTTGAGATTCTACTAGTCCATGATATGCGCTACAAGTCTAGTTATAAAATCTTTTTTTAATTAGTGCTTGAACCCGGATATCCGGTTACTCGTTTTATAGTAACCGTGCTAAAAAAACAAATCCGGATAACTGTCAGTTTTATTTTGTGGATAACCGGATAAACCCTACAGATAACCGGGTAACCTTACGGTTAACCATTTACCCTACGAATAACTATTGAACATTACAGATATCTGAATAAACTGGATAGCCGGCAGATTTTTTTAGATTTAAAAAAGTTAAGTATTAAAAATCTGCAAAAATCTGCAACCCCACACTTTTATATATTTAATTGATTAAATTTATTATTAATTATATCATATATACCCTGACCCACAAACCTAACCATAATTATGCAATAATGACTATATATTCAGCTACTTCGTTATAAATTGTCGCGGATGATGCTGAATTCGGATGATGCTGAATTCCACGTGACTCGTGCCCGTACATCGTATCATGTGATACAAAAATCAGCGTCCTAAAAATTCTGAATTTACAATCAAAACAAATTGATTCACTAGGGTTCGGGACTTGGTATTCGGGCGTTAGGGTTAGGGTTCGGGTATTTGGTGTTAGAGTTGTTTTAATTTTATTTTAGGGTTCGGGACTTGGTATTTGGGCGTTAAGGTTATTAGAGTTCGAATACGTTGTTTTGATTTTATGTTACATCAAACCTCAAATTTTAATTTAAGTAAAAGACTATGTAAAGTTTTCATTTTTATTTACAAATAAACTTTTAATTTCTTTATATTTACAAAGAGATCTAAAAAATCCATCGCTTCTAGAAAATTTCCCGCCTTAAAAAGTCCGTTTTACTTCTTTTTCGATTTTTTTTTTCAATTTTTTTTTTTTTTTTT